>JARVGP010000653.1:0-36178 GCA_029876185.1 Mansonella ozzardi | reverse complement strand
ATATGTCCTAAGAAATTTGGGACCCTAAAAGGATGGCGAATTCATGCGGCCAAAATACATCGACAAAACGGTGAGCTCCTTGAAATTTATGCATTAGATTTAATTTTTTGAAGTAATTTTGTCGGAATACTTTAAATACAACATACCTGTTTCAGGCTTTTGTCAACAATGCGGCTATT
Source organism: Mansonella ozzardi (assembly GCA_029876185.1). Classification (NCBI taxonomy): domain Eukaryota; kingdom Metazoa; phylum Nematoda; class Chromadorea; order Rhabditida; family Onchocercidae; genus Mansonella; species Mansonella ozzardi. The sequence goes on along the minus strand of JARVGP010000653.1, from coordinate 35,999 downwards.
TCATTCGTATGCCGCATATTCGCTCTGATAAAAGGATCGCAGCTATGATGGAGCTCCATTATTTGGAAGGGTGTCCCAAGGCTGTGAAGGCTATAATGAATGAAAGACTGCCAAACGGAGAAGGCTACAGCTGGTGGGTAGAAAAGATGGAGCAGAACCTTCTCTCAACAAAAATCACTTCTAGCAAATCCAAATATCTCACCCAATGTTAACATACCACTTAATAATATCTATAAATGTGGGTATCTTTGAAATTATCACTGCTTTCAAAAACTAATTATATTTCATGACAGTTTCATTTATAAAAAATAAACCTTTATTTGCATAGCCTTTGTTCACTCTTCTTATATCAATTTTGATTTACAATATTAGCAAAGAAAATCAGAAATTATTTATTTATTAGGTCATCTCGCAAAAATCCACCATACGTTATCATAACACAAATATGCATCAGAAAAAAAAAACATACCAAATTCACCGCAATTCAGTAAATATCCTTCTATTTGAAAGTATAACGACTGCTCTTTATGCAGGTAATTTTTTAAATCTGCCAAATTTGGCAAATTTGGGCTATTTTGACAATCGCCAGCTAATTTCGCATCCATTTGCTAAAAAAAATTAAATACTTTGAATTATATAATTTTGGGGAAAACGGTTGTCAAAAATTAAATTCTGTGCTATCAAACAATTGAAATACAAATAGAATACTAATATTGCGAAAACAATGTAGTTCATCACTAATATAGGGAAGAACAAACTACCTAATACAATAAACTAACTACCGAATTAACTGCCAGTACAATACGAAGTTATATATAAATCTTATTTTCTGATCTATGAGTTATCCTCTATAGCAATATTACATGCAAATGTTTTGCCAAGTTACATTAGACTTATACTTCATCGCACTCTTTTACTTACTGGTAGACTATTTTATCCGATCAGAGAAAATCTTGTTTGTGACTCGGAACTGCACATGTCGCCTTTGGATGCTGTAACTTGAATTGCTGTATGACTTGTTTGAATCTCGGAATTCCTCACGTCACTCGTACTTGAAATGCCTAACAACATTGTGATGCTACTTGATCTGAGACTCGAACTTCTAATATGTACAACAAAAAAAAAAAAATTTTCCGTTTTCTTCATATCGCTTAACTGATGGAAAGGAAATTAAAAATTAGTATCTTTAATTTTAAAAACAGCTTTTCTAATTAGCAAATTTGGATCAAAGTTGGCTGAATGAAAAAGAATAATCAATTTTTCTAATCAAATGCAAATATCCAGCTTGTACGATCTGGTATCTATTTGGTTGGATTTTTCGAAAAGTATATTTTGTTCTTTTTGGTTTTTCAATTAGACAACTAATTCTATCTTAGAGAGATTCGAGAGTTTAATACAGGGTAAATGAAATATGGAACAGAATTAGTCTGTTTTTACTTCTTGTAATAGAAAATTTGTCATTGATTAACGTCGAATTCCGAGTCATCCATAAAAATATTGTACATTGTGTACAGTTCTCCATTGATTTGGAGATATCTATTCAAGATCCTTTCCACTCGGTCTTTGCTTATCGAATGCTTTACAAAAGTCTGAGGTTGTTGCCAAAATAATGATTTGGTCTGATTCTATTGATAGAGAAAATCTTAAAAAAGCTTTATTACATTCCGTATGACTGACATTGCTGCATTTGAGCACTGGGATTCTCATATGAATTTTGATATAAACAGCTATCTTATTTAGCGTGAAGGCTTCGTTGAATAACCTTTCGCCCTCTTACTGCTCCTGTAGTTCGGAGACCGATTGGTTTCTCTTCTAGTTTATATTTTATCGTTGTTGGTCGAACTTCTTCACTGTCCTCTTTATTTACTTCCAAGGGATCAAGTAAATTGTTGATTAAAGAAGACTTTTCCATTAGGAGTTTGTACCGTTAAAAACCTTTCAATTTCCAGCGATTTTGAGTTCTTGAATCTTCACTAACTTCCACATACCTCCTGGTAATAGGTTCATACAACGAGAGTATTTCGCCGGAACGTGGAATTCAATCCTCTGCTCTTTTGGGAGATGCTGTTTTTTGTGCTGCGCTCTCTAATACTGCTAAGATATCCGTTTTCCAGTTTTTTCAAAATACGTCTAATGTTTTGAGAATGTAGATCAATATTTAACTGATTTCTCCTTAATATTCAGTAGATAAATTTATCTTCTATACTTTCTTCATCTATTCATATATCTAATGAAACATTGGATAAAACAATAGGTCTTATGATTTTGCAATCATCAAAATTTGAGTAGGTTAATGGACGGATAATAAGTATCCCTTTAATTTCCATTGTTAAATTGTTAATGTTATTAATTTTCCTTTCCATAAAAGTTCCCTAACTATTGAGAGCTCTTTTGCTAATCCAATTTTTTCATAAACATCCTCACTCCATTGTGCATTGAGTATAGTATTTTTTCATATCATTTCTTGTGAAGTGAGAAAATTTTTATTATGATCCATAATACTTTTGAATACCAACTGGGATTGACTAACATTGTTGCTTAAAACAAGCTTAGGACATTCGTTGCGTACAAATCTACGAAATACATGCATGAATATTTTTGCTACTAAGTTTTTGGCAGTTTTAAGTGCATTATTAGTAAAGCAAGTGAAGAGTACTATTCACTTTTGACTATTCCATAGTCAGTTTTGATTGAAAGTGGTTCCAGATAATCAAGACCAACTCGCTGGAAGATTCTTGATTATCTGACATGGGAGTCTGGTGGATTTGGCATCGAAGGTAGTTTTTTTTTAAGAAAAACAGAAAAGCTCATGAAATCGAGAATGTCTTTCATTTTCTGTGGGCCAGGTGAAAAGATTTTAGCTTTCATAATGCTGCTTTGCGCATTATCGATAGTGTTGTTGTTGTTGTGTTGCATATTTCTGATGCATATTTTTGCAAATCTAAAAGGATTAACTTAACTGCATGACTTATGATCAGCGGTAATTGCCAAGCATTTAAATGCTAAATTTCCAGATTTCAGATCAAAAGGAAGAACATTCAATACAGAAATGAACAAATATTTCATTCTCCCAATGATAGGAAAATACAATTTATATCACAGAAAGTTTACCTTACTTCATCAATTAATTAAAATATTATTACCTCATAATGAATTTCATAACGCCTTAGATATAAGTTAGACATACATGGTGTATTCTTTTTTCAGTCATTTTTAATACTGAATAATTTGGAAACAATAGCAAAAGTATAATTTTTAAAAAAATAGCTGAAGTTTTGCGGATCAAAAACGAAAAATTTATTTAGCTGCTTAATTTTTCTTTATTTTTTGAACTATTAAAAGTTACTGTGTAGAAACTGTTCGTTCATTCATAAGGAATATACGGTGGTTCATTAAAAGAAATGGAAAGACGGCGAACAAATCATTCAATATTCGCAGAAATAAAACAACGCAGTAAATTCTAAACAGAAAAAAAAAATCAAAAAAACTTAAAAAACTGTGCTGCCATCATCCAGATCCATATCTGTATCACTTTGCTCCTGGAAATGTTTTTAGTTATAACAATTCAACATCTATATATATATATACATAAATTTTGGAATAGAAACACTAAAAATGTTGCAAAAATGCATATTCTAAAAAAAAAAAATAATATACAAAGGGATATCTGCCTAAATATACAAATGGACCTCTGTAAACTCCATATCATCATTTCCGTCTTCAGCAACTGCTAACCCTTCTTGCAAATCATTAGCAACGTAACCTTCGTCCATTTCCACATCTTTTAGTTCTTCACCCTCAAAATTTTAACAGTTGTTAAATGTTAATTATACGATAAATCAGAAATTAATTTTGAACGAGAATTAAATATGTGGCTTCTCTGCCAATTAATTTTCATGAATTATGAATTTCAAACTGCTAAATTTTGCAAGAAAATTAGCTGATGTTTAAAGAAAAACACTATCATTTCAGACAGAACAAAGCAAAAAAACACATCTAAATTCCTGCTCTTTAATAGTCCAATTTGAAATGCACTATCACAATCGAGACCAATCATCAACTGATGAATTGTTCTAATGAACTGCTCCGACGTAGCCCTTAGCTGTGGTAGCAATTTCAACAGTGACACACATTTCGTGCTCTGTAAAAAAATTTAATTATAAAGAGATAAAAAATTCCGGAGATGATTCTATTAATTTAAAAATAAGAAAATAGACACAAGTAGATCCAAATTTGGATTAAATTGTTGAAAATGTCTCTTAGATAAATTTATTCATAATTAATTGCATTCGAACAAAAATTCAAGCGGTACTGTTTATTATCAATTGCACAATTGCATTCATTTAAATAGGCTTCATTTAAGCAGACTATAATACAGAAGGATAAAAAAAAAGTAAGACAACCTTTGCATGAGCACTCATATTTTGTAATGAACGATTACCAATTTGTACCGTTTTCAAAATAGCATTGGCTTCTGCACCATATCTCGCAAACCTTGAAAAATGTTATCTTTTATTCCAGCAATTCAGGATAAAATATATTAACATATGACTATAAATTTTCATATATTCACAGTATCGGATTTCCGAATTTAAAATTAAACCTCGATTCTTCCGACAGTAAATGCATGAAGGAACTTTTAACAACAAAACTTTGCAGGAATGCGCGCCCTTCACGTGCAGCAGTTAATAATACACTAGCGTTTCGCAGCTCCTTAATAATTTAATGAGTTAAGGATAAAATTCGCTTTTTTGGACAATGCTAAGTTGTCCTGGAATAGGTTAGAACTCAGTAAAAGATCCAAAAATGAACAGAAATTGACTAAAAAAAAATAACGATAAAAAAAAAATTAAAAAAAAACAAGAAATGAAAACAAAAAGTTCCCAACTTTTTGAAAGTTGGAAACGGAAAAGTTTTGCAAAAGCACAAAGCTAAATTCTACTTAAATTCTACCTTATGAAGATGTTTTTACGATTCATTGAAAAAATACCTTTACACGGATTAGCAGAGTTAACAGGCAAAAACTACTAGTAGCAATCTTCCAAAGTGTAAAGCACTCATCATGCCGTAATTCGCCCCTTTCAGTGGCTTGTAATGGTAAAAGATTCCTGATAGTCTCATTCAGTGAAGAGAACAAAACTTTATAGACGGAAGCAAAAGTAGCTCTGAAACGAACAAACATTATGAAAGTAATGTAAATAACATTCAATGGATATGTAGTCTTACATCCAGCAATATCTTGTGGAGACGTACTTGCTAAAACACATAAAAAGAGTTCCTTCATCCTCATTCAAATCCTTGTCGTGACACGGTTCCAGAGATGAAATCTTACTGCGACGTCGTTCGTCTTCTGGAACTAATTCAGATATTTTGTTTGCCAATATCCATTGAATCGCAGAAATTCGCTCTTTTTGCTCCCGAAATGAAAGGTATGTCCTATAAATTTATTAATTTTTGATTCCAAAGTAATTTCTAATTAAGTACGTCATATGCATGTCCATGATATAGATGCAAATTCTTTTCATACATACAGTTGATCGTCCAGCTAATGATGCCAATGCAAAACTGAAGCTGACATTTATTATTTAAAAAAAAAAAAAAAATGGTGTAAAAAAGATTAGTCAAATGCACAATTACAATACCTTGCAAATACACCAAAAATTATAAAGGAAATTTCAACAACCTCAAAATGCTTGCAACCGCTTGATTATATGATGCACCTTTTGCCGGTCTTTCTTCTATATCAGACCAATCTCTTTTTAAATACGCAAGTGCTGATTTTGCTGAAAATAATCATTCATAAAGCTTTTATTCAAACAATATATTTCAGTTTCTTTATAATTAATACAATTTTTCATACAAGGTGGATTTTAAATGGGTCTTAATCTGCCAATCGGAAGCTGAGACCGAAATCGAAATCGATCATTTCAGTGTTCCTTTAATTTTTCAACACTTACCAGCTTTAGATTTTTGTCTTACATTATTGAAATCACAAGAAAGTAACTGAAGTAAAGAAACAGCGCAACCCAGCGTAGGAACAATCCCAGAAATACTTATAAAGTAGCTCGAAACAACATCCTAGAAAACAAGAAGCTTGATGTAGTGAGATAAATAAGAGTTCCTGTTCTCAGTTTAATCTTAATTTCAAATGAATTTAACTTAATAGATTGAAAGTCTTCGCAGTACATTTCAAATAAACAAATTCTTGTAAGTAACAACTTCTGTATCATCTGCTCCCTCTGTATCTTCAACGTCTCCATTATCAATCATCGTTCTTTCCAATTTTTCCATAAGTGATTTTCGCCATTCCATTCTTAAACGATGAGGTCTTTCTTCCTCTTCTGAATCATTCCCAGATGTTTTCATAAAATCTTGACTGAAAGCAATTATCTTATAATTCCTAATTAACGATTCAAACAATTTATCTTGCGTTTCAAAAATTATTGCATGGATGAAAACAATACAATAATAATGGTAAACAATAAAAGAATAAACATTCTTTCACAGCTCTACCAATGTTGCAAAACAATAACCCAATAACTCAACAGAAAATAAACTTACGATGAAAATATATTGTAAAAAACGACTAGTGATGAATGCATGAGAGCACTCATGTCAGCGTGATAGGATCGTTTCGTAGCATCGAAGACGATGGATGTATTTAAAAGATTTCTGAAATAGTCCACTGCGCCACGTAAAATGATGAATAAGGTTGAGATAGCGGATTGAATCGAATTCCAAATGATCTTTGGATTTTCACTCACCAATAATTTTTTTGTAAGAATTTTTCGGGCTACCTAAACAATGTAGAAAAAGAATGTATTATGTTAAATTCGAGAAAATCTCTGAGTAGCAGATAAGGCTGAGATATTATAGAATAACATTGCCAAGTAAATTATGCAAGCTAAAAAAATCTAAAACTTCTAAAGATAAAGATATCAAAGTTTGCGCAATTATCTATAAAAGCACATAATGTTAACTGATACTTAGTTTGGTTGTTAATGATCTTTTGGAACTACACAAGTGATATCACTATTACAACGCAATGGAACCGGTATGCCGGATAATCTGAACAGTAATCTGATAATCTTAAAGAGAAAATTTAAAGGAATATTTGAGTTACAGGCTTAATTTGTCTTAGCAATAAAACATAAATAAAGATCAATGATTATTATCTAAAATTTACCGGTAAGTGATGTGTTTTTTTGACTTTTTTAGGTAAAAGTTCTTCCAAAAGTTTGCCCAAAGTTTCTAATAGAAAGGTTGTTTGTTTTCTCTTCTTTGGTAACAACTGAAATGAGCGAGTAAACAAAAGATTGCTCTAACCCAACTAAATATTCATTTTCCAAATTTTATATCTAATAGTAGTTTAACATATAAATCATGCATGATCCATGCAATCTAATCCATAACGAATAATTTCATTGAAATTTTGGGAAGATAAGTCTTAATGCGATAATAAAGAAAACATTTTCCTCTTTCACTTTGAAATTTGTTAGATGAAAATTAGCAATTAAATGAATATAATGTCGACCAGAGATTAAAAAGCTTGAAAAATAAATGTAAACTTGCTTCAATCAAATAGACAACAGCAGCAAAACTGAGTGGAATGAAGTAAGATAACAACTGAGATTCAGCAATCAGTTTCTGTCGACCCAAATTCTTAAATATCGTTCGTCTGAGTTGTTCAATTTCGACAGCTTTCCTTTTACTAATACCTGTTTGAACGGCATCCCTTTGAAAATCTTCTCCCTACAATATAATATTAAGATACCAGTAGTTTCTTAGGAAAAGTCTTACATTTTTAACCAAAAAATTATAATTAATCGCCCATTGATTACTAAGCAATGCTTATATTAAAATCGTACTAATAAGTGTTTAAGGTATTTAAAATGGAATTTATACTAAAAATTGTTTATATTAAAGTCGTACTGATAGGTGCTTGAGATATTTAAATCTGTACAATTATGATTTTCTAAGTTCGCGATAAAAGGTGCTAAACGCGTTCATCGACGTGAATACAACGAATTTCCTAAACCAACGTTCTCTTTGTCCTCCGTTTCATTCAGTTCGCATTCTTCGTCATCCGTATATTTTTTTCCATTTCCACCTTCATTATTTTCCTTGCTATTACTGACTGCATTTATCCGGCCCTTTTTGGATGATGGCTTTTTAGGAATATCGTGAAATACTATTAATTCGGTTTGTTCAAAATCCAAAATACATGGCATCCTATACTCTCCGATTTCTAGAATAATTTTCAAGCCGAACTGCTAATAGCATTAATTGAAATAAACACTGAGGTAATGACAAAAATACAGGTATCCATGTTTTTAACTCCTACAACTTCTATACTATTCGTAAACTAGACGAAATTTTCTATCCATCTTAATTTATAGTAAGATGCTTTTAAGGTACACATCACTTTACAACACCTTTCGTTCAATTGTGCTGCTTGTTTAGACTTTTATCTGATTCTCGACAGAGTAACAAATTTTTACCTTTTTTTGCAAAACTCTTATTTATCTATTTATCGAGACATAAATAAGCAGTCATTTCTCATAATTACCAAAATTTATTAACTAACTTTGAATGGTGTAGTTCAAACTTTTCTGGCATTCCATCATTAATGCAAATCTTTTACGTAATATAGCATGAATAGCTTCCATATCCGCACTGCATATCCTGTTACCGCTTACAGCAAATGTATTTAGCATCTAAAATTGTATTACAGTTTGCGAGGAAATTCCGGAAAATTCAGGACATGAGTGAAATACAAAGTCTATTCAAGAACAGTAAGCTTTGCAATATCGATGCTGCTGACTCTTCTGAATCAAGTTATGAAAAACTTATTAGTTACCTTAATATATTAAAAAACTAACCAGACGGATCCATTGAATGCAGAAAAAAAATGTGTCACAGTTTGTAATTCTAGTCTTTTTCTCTTTCGTTTCCAGATCGACTTCAGCCATTGAAATATTGGCTTCTAGCAACATTATCTTTAGTTTTTTTGTGCAATGATTTCATCCATATTTTTTAAATAAATGGCTGATACTTTGTACTTTTGAAAAAAAAAAGAATTTCTATTCTTGAAGTATTTAAATGATTGATATTTTGTACTTTTGAAAAAAGAAAAGAATTTCTATTCTTGAAGTATTTTTATTTCCANATTTCTATTCTTGAAGTATTTAAATGATTGATATTTTGTACTTTTGAAAAAAGAAAAGAAGAATTTCTATTCTTGAAGAAATTCTTGAAGTATTTTTATTTCCATATTTCTTAAATAAATCATTGATACTTTGTACTTTTGAAAAAAGAAAAGAAGCATTTTTATTCTTGAAATCTAACATAACTGATTTTCAAATTAATCTTAAATAAGCCATTCTTTATACAACTCAATTCAGAAAAGCTTTTTCAAACCAATCTACAACACTTCTGTACTCAAGGGAACTTTCACAATAATTGGAATTTGGTTTGAAGTTATGTTACCTAATGTAAAGCGAAGTTCCAGAAGAAAACCATCACTGTGCTGTATATCGGTCCATAAATACTTCAGTTTGGTGAGCGCTAAAAGAAGTTGAAAATGAGCGACTGGTTCAAAGATCCGACTTTCTGAATCGGGTGTTTTCGAGGAATGCTTCACCAACTCGCTTAAACAAAACCACTCTTTATGCAACGGATTGCTAAATCGTTCGTCTTCTAAACAGCTGAAATGTTACACTAATAAATTTCTCAGTTTATAAAATTTTTTTGAGATGAAATTTTGTTTACAAATTAGAATACCACAATTTGAGATGGTATAATTTGCAGAACTTATTTCTGATTCCAAATATATTTCCGATCCAGATAGCTAGCAAATTAATATCAAAAATGCATATTCTCAACATAACAACGTTAAGGAATATATATATATAATGTCAAGAACAGTTACCATTGCGTAGAATTTCGTTCACGTTGTATCAGGTAATTTTCCCTGAATTCCAAACATAGCCTTTCAGCCCAGACAACCTGAAAAAAAACAAAATGCACTAACCCATCAGTTGAATTCTAATTTATTGTTACAAAAGTACAATTAAAGTTGAACAGAACGTATAGTACGCCTAAAAATAAACAATCAAAAGGTGAAAAAGATTTCAGTAAGTTCATAGTCTGAATCACGATTTCACAATTTACTTGATCAAGTTTGACTAATTGCGGTTTGTATAGTGTGATTTGAAGATTAATTTAATCATAAATGTAGGTATAATTAATAACCAAAGCAGTGCTGCGTTCAAATCCAGCATTGATAGCTAGGATCCTTGCAAAATAGTGATAGAAACAAGTGCGCAAATAAGCATTATGCTTTGTTCGTTCATCCAGCAATGTTAACTTTTGTTTAAGCATGCTTTCACGGTCTTTGCTGTTTAATCTGCATGACAGTAACTTTTTGTATTGGAAACAAATAAAGAATATTTAATTGGTAAAAATATTTACTTCTCATTTACTAAAATTACGGTCAATACAATCTAAAGCAGCGATATAGTGTTCCATGACAATACCATTTCTAATCTATGTAAGCTGCGATACACATAAAGAGACTCTTGTGAAATACAAAGAAATTATGATACTGTAGCATATTAACTCAAGCGATTATCATCTCACTTTTACAAGATTTTTTGGTGAAAACAGCATTAATTCTTAAAAAATTTACTATTCATTTCAAATATTGATTGGAAAGTCAGATGATACCCGATATTTATTAGATATTGTTGCAATTGCATTAATAAACCGAGGATCCCCCATACTTTTTCTGTTGTCGAAGACGAAGATATCATTTGTTCAATTTCAAAGTCCAAACCTTTGTGCTGCATTAAAACGTATTTTCATTGTTCGTTTCAAAATATTATTGGCAAAGTTATGTTTTCGTTTTTGCAAAGATTAAATAAAATATTATCAAACTGAGAAGCCATTGTCCTACCATATAGTTGGAAATGCAAAAGATGCTTAGTAATTAGAATGCTACACTTGCAAAAGTTGATAAGAAAAGTTTCATGATCCACTGAAAATTTTGAAGTATCAATGACTAAAAATTTCACAACTAAACTAGTGGCTTGTTTTCGGAGCTTCAAACCTACTTTTTCAGTAATTTGTGACTGTTCGGCGGTTCGCTCTACCGAAAGCAATATGTTAAAAAACTGACATACATTGTCGAATGAAAAATTGCTCAAACATGGTAATTTTTTCTGAAATGAAGGTAAATATGGAAGAAAAAATACTACTTGGATTTAATGCATAAACCAATTGCTTACTGGTCGTCATTTAAAAAGAGCAAACATGTACGGATTGATTGACCGATTTGAGTTTGTCGTCTATTTCAAAATTATTCACTTTTTTAAAAAGTATTTCAAAATTGAATAAATCTAAGTTTTTCACAAGTTTAAGTTTTAGAGCTTACACTGATGACAAAAGAGAACCTAGCAATTTCTTCATTGTGATTTTCCGCCATATCTTGCAGCATCGCTAGTGTTGTAGTGATTTCCTCTTCCATTCCGTTTAAATGTTGAATGATGTGATCAAAAATCTGGAAATCGGACTAATTTATATGCACTGTTTTTTCCGTTTTTCTATAAGATATTTTCAATGTTTTAGAATTCCCGACTTTCAAAGATTAAAATAAATTCAGATCTCATTTCAAAAAAAAAAAATCAAAACGAATTGTACCGCCGACTGCTTTGATGGAAGTTTTAAAAACAAAGTTTTGTATCCATGAGCTGCAAACTGCATAAAAGTTGGCGTCCGAGACCACATCAAAATTCCAAAAAAACTACAGATTGGTCGAAAAAAGTGTGTGATAAACTAAAATTCGTGAATCTTAAATAGCAAAATTCTTGGATCACAAATGCTAAAAAACTTTTCGCAGAATATACTGAAATACTGAATCGAAATTATCAAAAGACGGATATCACAAATTTTTTTCCTTGAAGCTATAGATAATTTGAACAACACTTAATCTCCTGTACAATATATGCTTTTATCGAGCATAGGAGCAAATTAGTAGAAAAGCAATTATATATTAAACTCATTAAAACTGAAAAAAGGGCACCTCAGTGTACTCAAAAGCCAATGTAACAAGTTGCTCCAACCGAAAATGCTGATTGAATAAAATCTGTTGTTTGAAGATACTGTGGACTGTATGACTCCATTTACTCACATCCATTAAAGCAAAATAAAATAAAACGTCAAAAAGAATCGGGATCTAAATGACATATAAAGAATTAAGAAATATTGACTTGGAGATCATAAAAGTTAGAATCATAATACAACAAAGCATAAGACACACTTATTTTGGTGCTCGACGCTATTCAGTCAACGAATATGGACTGGCGCAATTTCATTTGAAATTAGTCATTTTACAATAATATAACCAGAATATTTACTAAAGTAAAACCTCGATTTCTAATTTTTATTTCAGTTATATCTTCCAAAAATGAACCTTTTTCGCAACTGGAATTTGATCTTCCTTAGGTTCGGCAGTATCACCTCTTTCATCCTTTTCATCATTTTGTTCTTGTTTTTCGTTGGTCAACACGACCATCGTATCTTTCCAGTAACGCCCATCATTGGTTTTCATCTTCTTTAATATTATTTCGAAAATTTCTGTTAGCACCTGACCAACTGCTTTCCTACTGAAATCGCATGTGATCGAAGATTACATAGAGCGTCCCGAATGATTAAAAAAATGGTAAAAATATTAAATTAAAAATAAACATAAGATTTTGGAAAAACTTTTCAAAGAAGGAAACTATAGACGAGTAGAAACTTGCGAAATAAAATTTTCTTAAAATATGTAATTTTATGGGAGATTAAAAATGTAACCTTGTTCCTGTTTCTCTACTTTTCAAATTTTCTATCTGCAGATGTGCTCGAAGACTGCAGATGACGTTCCTGAATGCAAATTTCTCACTTCTTTGAATACTATCTAAACAATATGCCATCAATTCCGGCAAAACTTCCATGTTCAATTTCATTATATTTTGCAACATTATTCCACGAATCTGAAAACAAAACTAATAGTGGGATATAGCAGCCGATTTTCAAGAAGATTAACTTCCAGAATGTCCAGCTAAATGAATAATTCAATATAAATACAATTAAGAATCGGAAAGAAAACTGGATGACGAGTGCAAATAACGCAAGTAAAAAAATTATAAAAATTTATTTGAAATCAGTCTATCAGAAAAGAGGAAGACAAACTGAATATCTAATTCTAGATGTGTAATTCATTCTTAATTTTGAGAGGAATAAAATTACTCTATTTATTGTTTGTTCATCAGTGCGAAGTAGAAGAAGTGTCTGGAGGATAGTAACTCGAAAAGCAAGCAGATTATCATGGACTGTTCCAAAAAACATTTGTTGCAAGTTATTCGCAGTATCTGCAAAAAAGCATTTTTCTGAAGCGAGAAATAGAAATGAACTTTCACAAGAAGAATAAATTATTTGTTTTAGGGGAACAAAGAAAATGGTGCTCAAACTTTAATTCCAATTCATTATTCTTAAGAAGCTATCAGGTCAAAATTCTATTGACTTTGGTAATTTAAAATTTAATAAATGAAATCTTTGAAAGAATCGACCTTGCTGAACGATGATACTGGGTATGATTTCTGGTAGGGCTTGTATCAAAGCGTCACGTGGTGTACAACGCCAACTTTCCAAATCACAATCAAAAATTGAATTGAAAATCCTTCCACAATCATATATAGTATCCAAATAACGAAACTGTGCGATACAAGCAAGTGCAAGACAGTCGCTCTTTGTGTGATCACTAGTTACACTAAAACTTTGATATTAACTGGAAAGAACAAATATTCCAGAAATTTCTTCAGCAAAAGTAAAACAGCATAATTTTCGATGACCAACAAAATTAAGGAATGCTCTTGAATTTTTCTGCAACACATATATCCAATCAACAAAGATGTCATTTTCACTGAATAGATTGACATTTATTTGGTACGCCAAAACCAAAAATAAAGAAAGAAACAAAACAAGCTATATGATATAATATGATTGGTTTTATTCATAAAAAAATTCTGCGATTTTACCATTTTGCATAGGTTTCAATCTTTTTAAGTATCAAGTCGAAAGTGACAGATTGTGTTGAATTTGACATTAGCAAGGCTCGAATAAACGTATCCTATAAGTGCTCCTTTCAAAATTCAAAGTTCATAACGAAAAGCGAAAAGCTTCGTTATAAGCACAAAATACTAATAATAGCTTTGTCAACTATTTAGAAATTTAAGCTCTTGAATGAAAAAAAGCTTTCAGCAGTGAAAAATTTATTGGAATGCATTAATGAGATAGGATTACTGACCACATATCCCGCTTCGGTAGCGGAAGGTGACAAATACATTTTAAATTTGGGCTCTTCAACAATTTCTTCCTCAAAAAGTTCGAAGAAAATTGCTCTTTTCTGCAAAATTTTATAAGATAAATGTGCATAGGAAATTTTCAACAATCTAAAGAAAAAAAGAACAGGAAAAAAAAATGCAAAAAATGTACTGAATAGAAAAAATTCTCTCACATTGTCATCGTTGCAATATGCATCCAACTTCTTTACCAGATCATGAAAACTATATGCTGTAAAATATATTTTAAAGTATAATATTAAATTATTAATTGTAAGCATTATTAGCATAACCAGATTCGTAACTACAATTACTAATGCAAATAGAATTTACAAGTAAAAAAGAAATAATTTTTAATAGTATATAGCAATAATTTTATTTAGTTAATGCAGACTTCGGATGGACACATTGACCTATGCCAGTAACATGATTTTTTTAATCATCAGGCTAGATAAAAATTCTCAGAACGAAATCTTCAAAAAGATTTAAGTCTGACTTAGATATATTGATATCTCATTATTGCCAGTTGTGCAGATTTCAACTCCAATTTCCTCCAACAAATTCTCGAACGCATTTCGCGCAGGTATTTTATTGACATCTAATTTACATAAATTGGCATTTTGCGATTGCACATAACATTGATCGAGAGCTCGGCGAAATTCCCTTTCATCGATTATTGGATAATTATTTTCTAATGAATCATCTGTTACTGATGATACTTGAGATGGTGCTGAAATATAATTGAAACTAATGAAGATGAAAGTGACTAAGAAAAAATGACAAACCGCTTCAACGTTATGCATTGACCCTTTTGCAATTGCAACAGCTTCAAATAAATTTTGCACATTGATTAGATAACATGATCATAGTTCATAAGACCCACCTTTTCTCGATTCAATTAAATTTAAGCCGAAGTAATGGCTAAAATTTCAATAACCGATTCAATCTATTTCTTTTGATTAACTGCAAAGATTTCTCGAGTTTAGCAAATCCAACATAAATATAGACAAATTTGTAGTAAAACTTAAGCAAACAGTATATTACATTTATTAATAAAGCTATAATTCATTTTATAATTCAAAATTAGTGTAAAGTATGCCAACCATTTATCGAAGGCGTTGCTGGGACAGATTCCGAACTATCCATCGTCACTTTATTCGAATCTCTCTTTGATGCTGATACATTTTGATCCTTTCTCTTACGTCGAAACATCACCAAATTATTTTCTTATTTCCTGCTTTTCGAAATTTGGAGAATTTAATTTGAGATATTATAAGATTCAAGAATCCCTGCGATGAACGTACTTCAGCCAATTGTCGGAATGCTTATTCCGAGATCTCTCTTAAATATTTGCTCAAAAACTGATAACTCAGAGCCATTACTATTCAAATTTTAAACGCAATCTTTCCATCCCAAGCCCATATACCTCGAATTAAATTACCTTAAAGTTAATTATTTCAAATTAAAATATTTCAAATCAAATTTTTAAAAAAATTCTCTCCAAAGTCTTCGCAGAAATTTTTTCTTGCAATCGCCAAACTTTTTGGATGAAATTTCCCGCTGAAAGGGACACTATGCAACCAACACTTCCCGATAGTAGATAAGCTCTTCATAACTTAGACCTCTCAAATTTCATCATTGTTTTGAAACGTTCTTCTGCTTTGTATATTAATTAACACTTTTCATATAGCCAGAAAATTTGGCACTTTTTAATTCAATGTTTGTTTTATTTGATGTAAAAAGCCTGAGATTACAGTAGTCCTCCTTCTCTTCCTTTTTTCCTTTTTTTCACTTTTGAATTGATTCAATAAGAATGTAACTATTAAATTTTAAATAGTAAACTTTTATCACAGTTATTACCCATACACAATTAGAATGAAACAAAAATGCACCAAAAAATAAAAAGCATTTACTATTGTATATCGAATCTTTTCATACTACCAATACTAAATTATTAATAGGTATCTTTTTTAAGTTTGTTTAATATTTTCCATCTGTTGCATTTCGTAAATATTTTCCAACTGTATAAAACGAGTCAGTAACAATGGTAATGGCACCGTCGCTAGATGAAATAACGAATGTGAATCAATAAACCAATATAATGGAACAAAATCCAAGACCTGAAATTGATAGCGGAATAAAATAAAATCCTGAACAAAAGAAAGAAGATCTTTAGTTACTTATATTTCTTCAACAATTCCGAGAAAAAAAAACACTATGAGAAATTTCTTAGTATTCCTGCAGAAATCTTTTTCGTTAACTTGTACAATATTCCCAATTACCAATATTTTATATAATAAAACTTATTATCTCCAGTTGATAGATTTACTACAGATAGTATGACTGGTATACTTCTAATATCCTTTGAATCCCGAAGAATTTGAAAACTTATCTTCCTATATTAAATTCAAAAGAAGAAGGAAAACAATACTTTCAGCACTCGTCTTTCTAGCACTTCATTAAATGAAATCATTATTAAAAGTGTCATGCCTCTAATAGAATTGATAACAGGCCCCAGGTGACCACCACAGCTAAATATGATAATGATCGTCGGCTCGAACGATCTCTTAGCTTCCACTGCTGTATCAGCCATACATAATAAATAATCGCCGTAAGTAACGAACACGTAATGCACATTTTCATATTGTAACCGTAATCGAAGAACATCTATAATATGATATTTCTCAAAAAGAAATTTGATCTACAATTCCCCAGAAGAACCTTCCATATCTTAAGCAAAACAGAGTCATTTGAATAATCTGTCGATAAAATTTCCTTAATTAGATGCTTTTAAAATAAAATTCATCCAAAATATTTTGAAAAGAGAAAATTACCATAAGACTGTAAACATGATTTGTGAATATGTATATAAAGCACATTAACAAAAGAAACCACCTGGAATTGAAACAAATTTAGTTAACTTTTTGACCCTAAAACAAAAATGAAAGAAAATTATTATCTTCGTTACAATACTGGTTTCATTTGAATAAACAGATATAACTGGATAAAGATAATAAAACAATAGTAACTTACAAAATCCTTCCTTGGTAAGAATTTTGAAGTGATTTAATCGTAAATGAAATGCTGGTAAAAAGAGCGAATACAATATATGCGAATGCAGTGAAATAGTCCAAATATTCGGTTAACCAAAAATCGGCCCAATGGAAAATAGCTGAAAATGTCCTGAAATAAAATTTGATATTGTGAACGAATTTATGAGAAGAACTCATCTAAATAATACCAATATGTTACCTAAAAAATATCTCTTGCAGTGCTTGGAAATAGAGACCCATAAGAGAAAATATGACAGCAGGGTAATAGCTTGGTCCTCTTCATAGATAAATCTCTTTTAGCTCGATTTTTAAAAAGATGAACTTTCAATCCTTTTCGGTGAGGCTAACGAGCTAGCAAAACTTTCAATATACTTCAACTCAGTTTCAAACATAAAAAAATATCTTTTTACCACATTACAATTCCGATCATTGAATTGGCAGTCCAAACGATTTTTAGACGATTTGAACTGCGAAGAGATTTCACTGCACGATACATTGATAATGTCGTGAGTAAATTCAATATCGAGAATGTAACGGAAGCAAATTCCTGCAAATGAACAAATTATAGGTGGCAAAAAAAAAAAAAAAAATAAAAGTAGGAATAAAGGGAAGCAATGGACAAAAAAAATGACCTGAATTGGAACTGGTATAATGAATGGCAACCAAATAGCTAAGAATGGCCATTTACCATAAAACTGTGGCACGGAAAGACGTAAAACATCGTTAAAATAATTCACAGTTTTCCATTTACAACCATAACGACAACTGTAATTAACTTGTAAACTATGAATAATGTTGTAGTAGCTCGTAAAAAAGTTTTTACTACTGTAAAATATTGCTCAAATAATTGAATGATAAGTAAGTTTCAAATAGTTTGTGCATTATAAATCCAATCCTTCTACATCATCAATCTATGTCATATCATTTTACAATATTTACCTGAAACATTCACCAAATATCCAACCAATTTCATCGTATTTCTGTGGACAATCATATTGCATGATACATGATTCCACACATAGCAGAAAAATTTCATGCCTATCACCAGTTGATGCATCCGTTAGCCTTGCTAGTAATGCTACTGCAAAGACACTTGTCGTTGCTACTATGTCCATTTTCATATGTTTTTAATTCATGCATATATTTTCCTCCTATCACTTGCATAGCATGATCGTACACGATACCTTGATAACGTATAATTATATTATTGATAATGTCATAATATTCCTAGCTATGATATGCATATGTTAACATAAATTTGAATAATTCTATCAAGCAACATTCTTCCATTATAAATGGTCAAAATAAGTAGTTGAAAAATGAAGGTATATTCATTTAGGTAAATGCAAAGACAAAATTCCATATTAAAAAAGCGGCATCAGCTAATCTTTTTTATACATTAATATATGGTGTAATATTTTATATTATTTAAATTGAAGATTTTCAGTCAGTATTTTTAAGTTACATGTAAACAAGGAATAATTTTGTAAAAATATAAAATTCAAAAATTTATTCTATTGCTTACTTTTCAAACACAATGAACATAAAATAATGATCATAAAAATAAAGAGAAAAAGAACAAAACATTTCTTACAAAGTATTTCTTTTCTTCCATCGATCGATTTTGCATCGCTTTATCTATTTACCAGCAGCACTTTTTTTCATCGGTAAATTTGCATTAAATATTTTAAAAAATTAAAAATGACAACTGGTCAGTCATTATTTGGTCAGAGACAAAAATTAAACATCATTCGCTATAAAACAATCTTACAACTGATAAGTTTGGATCTTTAGAAAAATGATTAGAACATACAGTTAAAAACAACTAACATAAATATGTTAAGAATGGCAACCAATAACATTTAACAAGGATGAACTGGCATATTTTGTTTTTACTTTGTCTAGGATTAGATGAAAGCTTAATCTTACTCAGTATTCCTCCTCATCGAAAGCATATGAACAAGACACTTATAAAGAGTTTTGATATATTAGGAGGATTTAAAAGGAACATGGAGGTATTTTGCAAAATATTCTGATGTTAATCTATCAGAATCGATCACGTATATATCAACCATAATATAAAATAAGAGATCGATTTCTCATTCAACTTAATCTTCAACTCCCAAACAGAAAAATATATATGATAAGAAAAATTGAAACCCGAGCATTAAATGAAGACATAGAAATTTTACAGCACTTACACTGATAAATCGATGTTTCTCAGCAAAGAAGAAGAAAGCCCGCAAACTAACAGAATGAGGCATTATATATTTAGTTACAATAAATGGTAACCTCGATCTAATTCTTCTCAAAATACAACGCTGAGTATTTTGACAAATAAATGCCTAAAATCTTTTAAAATAGAAAAGATGTTTCAAGAGAGAAAAAAATGTTTGCACAACCTAAAAAAGATGTAATAAATACAAATAAGTATTAGAAAGCGCTATGTACACGTTCTGGATCAGTAATGCCAACAGTGAGAAGGTAGAATAGCGATGGTAATGGCACAAGAAGTATTGCAAACAATGATATAAGTGTTCCACTACTTGTTATACGATTCAAAGATAACGTTAAGATGGAGAAGCCAAAAAGAGCCATATGAACGAATAAGATGAACAGATTACGTGGCTTGTGTACCATTTCGCAGTACAATTTATGTATTGATTTTTCTCGTTTAAGTGCCATATGAAGTGCATTCAAACCCAGGCTACATATTAATGCTACATAACCAAAGCTATAGTATAGCAGCCCAGCCTGCAATGTATTCACTAAAGATATTAAAATAAGACATACGAATAAATCCTATGAAACGCGAGAGAGTATTTAGGCTTAGATTTAGGCTAAGGCTTATGTAAGAAGTCATAAAAAGTTTAAAACAAAGAATTTCCTGCTATAAAAATTAATCCATACATAGCAAACACCAAAATCTTTAAAAAAAGCTTCAAAATAAATTAAATTAAAAATCGAAAACCTACAAAAAGTGCGTGGAAGAGGGCTATCAGTGGAATGGTAAAAAGTGTAGCATAATATGAGTCACTGGCGATACAGCCATTCTTGAATACTGTTAAATAAAGAATTGAGCGAAAAACAATCAAACATAGCAAACAGAATGCCAAATAAATGAAAGGCAAGGAATATCTGAAACAGTTAAATTAATTTTAATTCAAATTTGAAATAATCCAAAAATATCGTTTTATAAAAAAAACATAGAGGAAGCTTTAAATCTCCAGATTTAGACTGGTGTATAACGACTAAGGAGTGGTTCATCTGAATTAAATCCTAGATAAAACTTTAAACAGAAATTTAAAGCACTAAATTGGGTCGTATTATAAAAAGTATGCAAATGGTAGGTTTTATCAGTTTAAGTTTTTTTCAAATTAAATTTTAAAGAAAATAAAAACTTAATAATACTGAAATAGAATTACTTGGATAAAGCCGATAAGATCTCTCTGAAACAGTAGAGTTTGGTCGCACAGAAAAAAAACTCACAGTGGAAAGACTATTTCCTGCGTACATCGCAAAGTGTGAGTGTGATTAACAACAGGATTGTAAAATACAGGATACCAGTCGCGCAGTGAACTTTTAGTGCAACCGTAAAGAATTGGAGTACCACGTGGTGGCATTAGAAGAACAGAAAATAGAGAAGATATGCAGCATTCCAATAAGCAACATAAATGTTGCAAAAATAGTTGCTGCCGCGTACTGAAATAACATGGAATTTTTTTTTATTTCAAAAAATGTTTTATCTAGTTATTTCTGTGAGCTACTAGAAAATAAAATAAAGGCAATATACTAACTGCGTTGTGTAAGCAACTACACAAAAACGAAGTGCCCACGCACATTCAGCAATGCTCAATATGTTAAAATATAAAATGTTAAAATTTAGACTTGTAATCCTACAATATACAAGCAACTTGTGACAATGAGTCTAAAATCAAGTTTAAGATAAGCCGAATACTACAGCTGAATTATCTTGCTAATTCTCTCTTTATGTTAATTTTTTTATTATTATTTTTCGTTTTAGAAATAACGTTAATGAAACATTAACCAAGACAATACCAATATTATAAAACTGAAAATATGGAATTGATCAGATCTTAAGGTTTGGGGGGTATGAGAGCATGAATTCATAATTTATATTCAGCATGCTGAAGATCGCTTCTCTCTCTTTCCAATGTTATCAGAATAAGAAATGAATTTCTAACTCACTGAAGCAATAATATGTGGAATGCCTATCGTAATCAATTTGTTAAAGAAACCATTTGATATTATTAAGATCAAAAAAAAAAAATGTTGAAAAATTGAAATTTTCCCACTCATTTGTTATATCATTGATACTGCATAATACTCCAACAATTCATTTGACTCACTTTTACTGCTTCGCTGTATTAATTCAGTGATAAATTGAGAGAGTGGATTAGATAAATCACACACGATTTCATTTTAGAGGAAGAAATGTGTATTTACCGTAGCTTTAAATGCATCTTTTTAAGCAACAATTTTGCATTACTTTCTAAAAAGCATTAAATTTTTCCTTTCATTTTCAAATATTCTTTATTTAACATTCATACTTATCTCGACTAAGCAGTAAAGAAGCAAAAAATGATCTTTTAATAAATTACTTTTTGGGAGCAGCATACAGCTGCACGAAGAACGAATTCAACAGCAAAGGAATCAAAGCGATGAAAAGAAGATAAAGCCAATCATAAAAAGGTAAGAGATCATCACATGAAGAGCACAGAAATTTCTCGACACTTCGATGACCCCAACTACAAGCCTGTAAGCGCTCTAGTCATTTTACATAATTTTCCCATAAATAAAGCAAAGCAATCTTTTAGATTTTTATTACCATTATTGCACTTACAGTCTTATGATAAAAATATATATGTAACAATTCAGATCCTGTTACTGCTTATTAGCTAAATTTACAGTCTTAATGAACAATTGAGGAAATATTTTTTAAAAACATTTTGACCAAAAATTATCAAGAATCGATGAAATTACAACAAAGCAAACCTGACAACTGGAATAAGTAACATTTCCAGATGAGGATATAGTTGCCTGGCGGCCACAAAAGCCGGGGCAACTATTAGCAGCTAATCGTGACACCCCCGAGCCATCATCTACCATTTTATGTCATACCTGAAAGGCATGCAATTAAATCAACAACCAAATCAATATTTTTATCGGGTTGAAAAAAGCCATGGTAAGCAATTACCGAGGAGAAATAGTCAGATTAGCCATGAAATAGACAGATTGTATAATTGCTTCACTGAACGATTAAATATTCAACAAATAGCAAGTTAAGCTTAATTTGTACAGAAATAAGTGATTTGAATTGTTATGAATCAATCACTGTATCAGCAGTATTAGTGCGCTACTTTCAACAGAACCATTCCATGATATCATCACAAATTAACTCAAACAACATCATCCCTTCATCCAGACCTCCCGAAAACTTTCTTACACTTCATTGCAAGTCTTAACTTTTTTTAGCGGCCCAATATGAAAATAATCCGTCTACACTTTACACATTGCAGTGCGATTTTAAAATCAAGTTTATTACAGCATTAAAATCATTTAAATACAAACTATTACGGTATCATATTTACATTTAAGGAAAATTTTGTGATAAAGACAATCAATTTTATGATAAAGATAATTCAACTATATCAAGGAATACTGTCATGTAAGTTTAACAAGAGTTATATGTGAGAATAAATTTGAAATCTTTATATCATTTTCCAGTATTTCAATGATCTAGAATGCTTCGTGTACAAGTTTAACTTATTGAATTGCATGTTTGTCATATTTCATGAACTTGAATCATTGTTTATTTGTTATGTTTCAAGATCTTTTAACCTGATTTCAGTCTAATTAGCTAGATTATTGCAAATAATTCTCATTAAGCAATAAGAATTAACTGACAATTCATCATCATTACTATTCCAATTGTTTGCTTTATGATTCTTATTCGCTTGAAAAATTTTATCCTCCGATATTATCTCAATAAACTGCACTATTGCATTCATCATACATGGCCATAATTTTAATGAAATTTTGTTAGAGGTTTTTTTTTGTTAATTCCTCCTCAGTAACACACAATAATTTTTCCCTAGCAACACAAAATTAATTTACCAAATGATCTTATTTGGGATATTATTCAATAACTACTTTAAAGCAAAAAAAAAAAATTTTAATCCTTCGTTAACAAAAAAAACCTCTAACATAACTATTTGCTGATAGTGTTCAAAACAAAACATTCGCTACATTATGTTCATAAATTTTGAAATATCAAAATTTATGCCCCAAACAGCGAACTATTTAAGCGACTGAATTATATTAGTTAAATGGGACACAATATTTAGGTATATTCAGAAAATAAGAATCATTAAAGTGCTGTACTGAACCGATGAAGATGAAACAACAATGCTTGATTATCTTGAAATTTCGAAATATTAAAATAAAAAGAGACAGCAGATGAACAGATGAAATCTTTCAATCTTCACAACTGCTTTAATATTACTTATACATCTTTTTTTTTTCTTTTAAGCCAAAGGAGATAAATGAAACATGAAATCTATCCGAAAATGAATGAAGCAGAACGTAAAAAATGAAAAAGTGATAAAATAACTAAAAAAAAGCAGCTGAGAAAGCAGAAGGGAAAAATACAACGTATGGACGTGGGCACTTTTAAATCACTGTTTTGTTTATTTACTTTGCTGCCGTCGATGAAGGTAACTTTCTAGAGTTTTATCCGACAAATCATTCCAAGTGTGGAGTGCTGGGTCATCTATTATTTCTGATCTTCTCAGCTCCTCCAACTGCAAATGACCCTTAAAACATATAGTTTTGTAAAAATTCTGATATCCAAAATTGAGCAGCAACAATCCTATTTCCTTAACAGTCAATTATTTTTAGCAAGGCAATTATAACTTGATTTTGCTAAACTTAAAGGAACTGTCAAATTCATTGTAAGAAAGAAAACAATCCTAAATTTTATTTTCATTAGCAAAATTTTGGACAATAATTCAAACTACCAAACATCACACTTCAATGTTGTAAATAGTGGCTCCCTTGAAAAGTTTGAAATATAAATTTATAAACCTCAACTGATGCCGTTTCAGTGTATAATTTTGGCTGGGCAGATGACCTTGTCGACTTGTTTATAACGACAGCACGGCTTAAATTAGCGAATTCAGAAAAACCAAAAAGAGCCTGCAGCGTCCAGTAAAGAGCAATTCCAGTCAAGCAAATGAAATATATAAAGACGATAATCAGCAAGGAAGAAACTACTGGATAGTCGTAAAGAAAGACACGCAATAAACCGAAACGAATCCTGAGGGAGAGTTTTCCTGATTCCACCTAAATGAAATATAATTCTAATTTCCAAAAAATATTTTAAATTCACTATCCTCTTATCTTTTGCAACTTCATTAAGAAATACTTTAATAAAATGATTTTAAGAAATAAAAAAGAAATATTCAATAAAAGATTAAAAGATACCTCAATAAAACGATTTTGAAGTTGCACATAAAGTGCTACAGTGTTTGTCAGATCGTTGGCACCCAAGCGATCCGCGAATAAGACTTCCAATTTACGATCATCTAACATAGTCAGTAATCCAAAGAAATAAGCAGGAAAGAATAATGTCTGGCAGAGCTGAAAAAATACTGCCGATCTAATTAGATACAATAACTTAAATTATTAGTTCATTTAATATCTGAAACTTAGACAAAACAGGAGTAACATGTTGATTTATCTCTAAGTTAAATAGTTATTAACTGGATTTAGTCATTTAACGTCACAGGGATGCGAATATAAAAGGCTTCTTGAATATAGGTGATTTGTATGGTTCGATAGTATGAGTTAACTTCTGAACTTTACTGAACAAATGACAAACCAGATTCCACCACCCTTGACTTATGCGATATATCACGCCATGACGTCTGTTCGCGAAACACGACTTTCGATATGTCTTTTTCATATTCAGCTGGTCCACTAACTCAACAACAGCTTGGAAAATGCCAATATTAGATATGGTCGTTAATTCTGATAAAACAATTTCAACGCTGATTTCATAATTTTCTCCTGGTGATAATTTTGGATTTTCCTGCAGAAGCAAAATGAAATTATTTCAACTTTGGCTAACATATTTTCTTTTACTATTGAACTGATAGAAAAAAACGACTTTGACAGTTACTTTTAATAAAGCATGTGAAGTAAAGACTAACCATCACCGAGAAATCTACTACAGCAGTTGGGAATGAGCAAATACCAGCAAGTTGTTCGCGGCATGTCTCGAAATTGAAATGTAGTGGTATCGTATATTCCACTAATGAAGGCAGAAGAAGCTTTCTGCAGATAATTACATATGATCAAGTCTATCTAATATTTCGCAAACCATAAAACTCAGATTTGCTCAAATTATAATTTATTAAACTTTATATATAAATTCTAGCGATATATATTCCCAAGAATCCTGGCACGGAAAAGAGATTAAGAAATCTATTCATAAAATAAACATAAATATTCATTTTAGTAAGAACAGAAATAAAATTTTTGACTTCACGACAATAAATAAAAATATACAAATACAGTTCAGCATCATAAGCAATAAAATCACTTAACTAAAACCAAAAAAATCAGCGCTAAGCTTTGGCCGCTCTGGAATAGCAATTATAAAATTAATAATTGTAGTATCGAAGTAAATGAGTATCAATACTGAATATCAATAAGTAAAAAATATAGAACGAACTGGTTAAGCTGCTGGCCATAGTATGATTTTTTTTTATTTTTGTTTTTTGAATAGTATCAATTCCAAATCTTGTCTGCTAAAGACAATGTAAAAATTTCTTAAACTGCTTATAATGCTGGCTTTAATATTTAGCTACTAGAAATTCTGCAAGTAGTAACCTGAGAAGAAATGGCGAAGCAATAGCTACAACAAAAGCGCCAAACAACTGAAATAGCACAATGATGATGTGATAACGTGTAAATCTGCTACGTATCCATGAAACGATCTTCTCCAACAGAAGCATTCATCTATTCCTGCAATTGCAATCCGATGATATGCATTAAATATCTCGATCATTGTATCAGATGAAAGAATCATGATGACCTGAAGAACATCAGAGCATCTAGGCGAACTTCTATGAAAAATATATTTTATTTCACATGCTTCTTCGCTCTATACCACTTTAATCTATTCGCTATTCTTCTGCGATCAAAATTCTCTGTGGTTTGGAGAAGGTAGGATTCCGTAGCAATAAGGTTATTGGTAACAATAACAATAATAATTGTAGCGTATTTATTGTCAATTGATAGTAATCACTAGCAATAGAATAACAATAAGGTAAAAATGCAAATCACAATAATAATTGCAATAATAAATCAGTGATTCTTTCGATTGTTATTGTCCGATGTAAAATTCAATATTGATATCAAATTAGTATTGACAAGGAAGGGAACTACATACGGTATTCCTAGTCAGTATTATCAGTAAGCTGAATATTCAAGGCGCGTTGAAGTGCAAAAAAATTGAAATAATTTAAAAAGATAAAATGTAAAGGTCTATCTATGAACTAAATTAATAAAAGTTAATGCCTACATTTATCTCGAATCAATGTACAATTTGCATGCAAAAGAATTAGTTGAATCTTCAGATTCTTCAGATAGAAAAAAAAAAGCTTTCTGAAGCTCAAACATTGAAAATTGTTTGAATTGGAAATTTTTGTGAATAGAAGAAAATAATTGCAATAAAAAGGAAATTGATAGAAGTTGTCAGTAGAAATAATCTCATTAACAATCATTCAACTGAATCTTCTTGCCAATCTAAACTCTCCAAGTTGGGAACGTTATGCAAATATTCAATTTCAAAAATTTCATAAAAAAAAAAAAAATTGTTGAAATTGACAAATATGAATTAGATTTACTATGGAATAAATCTTGCAAAACTCCAGATACTTTAAGGATATCTTTATTGATTGACAATGATCCATTTATTTCTATAAGTAAATGTGTAAGAAAAAAATTTGCATATTTCTGAAAAAGATCTTCTAAGTTTTTCCGATTAACTATTGTAAGTTTTGCTATTTAAATAGCTTGATTAATTTTGTAATGTCAGTTTACTATTTGATTATTTGTATACAGGTGTTCCTTTACTATCACAAATTAAAATTCCAAAGGAAATTTTTTCGATAGATTTATTAGCTATAAAAAAAATCAGCAGAACAAATTTTGAAAGTTTAAAAGGGAAAAAAAGATTAGGAAAGAAATGGTGGAATTTGGTGGTGCTTTTTCGTTATCATCATCGGTGTCACAAACTTTTGAGAGTCACAATGGTTTACCGCAAATTGACGATATTGTTAAGTCATCGAATCGCACCTATCATTTGATCGCTATTTTAGGCGAAGGTGGATATGGGAAGGTATTTCATGCGGTACAAAATGGCAAGTAAGTCATTAATAATTAAAACTTAGAAATTTGAATTTTTTTTATATGCTTGCTAAAATTCACATTACAATCAATAAAATATCATAGCATAAATTCATTTGAAATTCAAATTAATGTCTGAGGTTTTTGCGCATTTATCCAGTGATGATGGTCATTCATTGTCATCCTCGATGGTCACTTGTTGTCATCCTCAATTTAATTTTTTTTGATTTCTCTTTGAATTAGTCTTCTTGCTAGATTTCAGATATGTCATCGAAAATTCTGCCCTATTGGATTTGATAAAATATCAGACTTTAGGAGTGTACATTTATGCATTTTGTTCAGATTAAGATAGGATAAAAAGTCATACGTGACCTTTACATTTTGTACTTATCTTTATTTTTAGAAGTTATGCATTAAAAGCTGAGAAATATAGAAGTTCAATGCTTCATATTGAAATTGCCGTGTTGAAGACAGCACTGAAAAGAGGAACAGAGCATATCTGTGAGCTGCATGATTATGTTAGTTTCTAAATTCTTAAATTTAAATTTAGATCAAAATAAGAGAAATTGATTTTAGTACTTAGTTATTATTTATTTACTTCTTTCTATGTTTATTTTTTTTCTCCTTATTTATTCGAGATAGCAAAAGAAATGTGGTTTTTGGAGGGTTAATGAAACTGATCATTCTTTTAGAAAGAGCTATGCATTGGAAAGATTTTTTCCATGTATTAATTAATTTAGATGAACGAAAAATATTTTAGATGAAGTGATTTTCTGTTCACATAAAACATATTGATCACTGAAACAGAATCATGGAATTTTAAGCCTTGATGAAAATAATGCTGGAGCTGAAGGCAAATTTTTCTGAATCAAATTTTCTGATAACAATTAACATCTTCAGGGAGCAGTGAAACCGGATTTTGTCTTCATGGTAGTGACACTTCTAGGTAAGGATTTATATAAATTACGTAATGAGCAACCTGACCGACATTTCTCAATCAGTTCTGCAGTTCGTGTCGGCATACATACTTGCAAGGCTATTGAAGAATTGCACAGGTAAATGAATCATACATAAAGGCTATATGTCTAATAGATGGTTATGCGATAATATATTTTAACCTTTTAGATATACTTTCTTTCCAATGCAAGTTTTCAAAAACAATTTTTAAAAAACTAATTTATCGAACTTCATGGTTTCATTTGATAGGCTTTAGTCCTTATCTTTTAATCATAGACTATTACTATCGTACGGCAATTAATATTGTTGTCTAAAGAACAAAGGTATCGTCATCCAAGGAATGAAGTCTTGAATGCATTTTGAAGGATTTCCTTTTTTCATTTCCGTTTTGGAATTCTGTATATTTTCCAATATTAGCTAAACTTCAAAAATCAGAGAAGCAAGCAAGAAAGTTTTCTTGCAAAAACCAAAATTTTGTTTTCTCCAGTTGTGCATTTCTTTCACGAGATATTAAACCTGGAAATTATGCAATTGGATTGGAAATAAATAAGCAACATAAAAAATTTTTTTTATTCGATTTTGGATTGGCACGAAAATATCTTGATAAAGTATGAATTGGCATTTTGCTCATAACTAATACATTCTCGGAAATGATGGAGTTAAAGTTTAGATTTCATATAAATATGCTTAACTACGAATTATTCCAATGAATCTTAAGCAATAAACTCAGCTAAAACTCTTAAGGCTGTGGCTTTTTTGTTTGATTGTTTTCTGAGCTATGTTTCTTTTAATTCTTATTTTTCATAGCAAAGATAAATTTTTGATAAAGAAAACAGTTTGTTTGCAGAACGGAAAGCATCAGAAATCGAGAGGTGAAGTCGGTTGGCGTGGTACAACACGATATGGCTCATTGAGAGCGCATGAAAAACAGGACCTTGGAAGACGGGATGATCTGGAATCTTGGTTTTATTGTTTGGTAGAAATTACTTGCGGCTCCTTGCCATGGCGACATTTAACTGGTTAGATTTCTATTTGATTCAGTTCCTGAACCTTAATAATAACTATGAAGCATTGGAAGCTATATTTAATTGGCTAGAGTCAAGTTAGAACGAACTTTTCTATACCATTCCCTAGATCTCAAAGTTTTTGATAAATCTGGATAATAAGCATCGCGGACGGAAGTAGCGAAATAAAAAAATCTACTTGAAAAAATTGTGCGATTATAAAATGATTAAAATTTCCACTATAATCAATTATAAAAATAGTCTTCAATGAATTTTTTAAAAAAAAGTAGGAAGCTTACAAAAATGTTTACAATGGAAACACCACATAGTGTTTAGCTTTCGTAGCTTTGGCTTTCGGGGGCATCACATAGTGCTTGGCTAATCCTGGTTTCCGTAAATTGATCGGAAATGTAAAATTTGGGAGGAAAAACTTTAAGTTTTCCTTCGAAATAAACAACGATTTCTATTTCTGAATAATTTCCTGAAGAAAAGAAGTGATTTATTGAGAAACAAAATAAAATTGAGATAAGATAATTGTAGGAAGGATGTTTCTAGATTTAGCCTCTGCTATTAATATTTACTCAATCCATGCACTGTTTTTAATGAAACTTAATGGTGAGTTTCAAAAGCTTTAAAGTTTTAAAAGCTGAAAGCTTTAAATTATTTTGGAAGCAAAATGAAAAGTAAAGAAGAGTTATGGGAAGGACAAAAAAAGTAGGACGCTGTGAGGGAAAAGAGAGGAAACCTGATTAGAAAAAAAAATTCAAAATTGTGATATTTCAGATCGTAATATTGCATATCAATGTAAACTGAAAGTGCGAAAAGAAGAACGGAAAGATTTTCTAGCAAACTGTCCGAGACAGTATGACTTTATTATGGCGCTTATTGATCGCATGAATTTTGCAGATCAACCTAGTTACAACGATATATACAAGCTTCTGGATCAGGTTTTTTTTATTGCTTCTGAAAAATTAATTATCTTACTACCAATTATTGACTCTATACCAAGCTTCAACACCAAGGTTTTTTGAACTTTTTGGACTTAACTGCTTAATATATTGGTTTAACTAAGTTTTATTGTATCTTTTATGGTACTGAATCGAATGCCTTGTTTGTAAGCTAAATTATCAGAAATGTAATAGTAAAAGTAAGAACATTCTTGCAACCAAACTATCTGAATGAAATAAGTTTTGAAACTCATGATCGATCGTAGAATACAGGTGCGAGAAGAACATAGTGTGATGATGGACGAGCAATATGATTGGGAGGAAGAGACAAGCTCAGAACAACAACAGAAAGATGGGCCAGTAGCTGAATAAAATGGAAAAAAAATTAAATGATAGTAATTGAAACTTTATGTGTGAAATTTGAAAAACATTTTTATGAATGATTAATCAAATAATAATGTGCTTTTATTGATTTCAAATTAGATTATATTTTTCACAGCTTTTTTTATAACACGTTTTTAAATTTTAAATTTGCTAAGATATCACTTCAGTCACAATACAACACTACTTTGTTTACATCTTGGCTACTGTATTTGATGCAGTGCGCATTCTAAGCATGGCATTGAAATTTCGGAATAAAGGAAACTCTCTCTTATGAAGCAACTATCATCAATTATAACAATTCTTCTGTTTAATTTTAATTTTTTTCAACATGCACTTTTTATTGCACTTGAAGCTAGTATGGCAAAAATCAGTTTTGTAGCTTCTCCATTTCTGAAATAGCCAGAGTTTTCACGTTCCTTTACCCTTCTGCCGTACGTCATCCACGTCATGTCCCATTTCTGCTTCACATCATTGCTGCATTGTTCGATAATTTGTTCATTAATGCTATCCATCTTCACTATTAATTAATTCATAGAGTATTTCACTGAAAAAAAAACATTTGAATTTTATCCAATCAGTTTTTCCTGTACAGTGACGAATTATTCAAATCCAGTTTTTCTGAAAGTCGGAAATTTCCTACTGCTTCAATATATTGAATTGTATTTGACAATATTAGAAATAATAAAGATTTACTAGTATAATACCTTGTCATTTATGAGTAAGTTATTCAGAGAATATTAATTAGAGAAAGTTGATCAGATTTTTGTTTATGTAAGATAGAAGAGCATTTCGATTAAGGCTGAATAAAATACATGAATGAATCTGATTAATGAACTTAATTAATGATTTATATTAGATATTAGTTGTGAGATAGGAAAAATTTACAACAAACAATTTGCTTCACATTTGAGTCATTGAACAGAGATTAGTTCTCAGACTGAAAGAATGTACACATGAATTGGTTAATGTACATATTCAGTTAGTTATAGTAATTTTCCGTGAGAATGAGAATAAAAGCACATTTATTACATTTGGGAGATTTTTAAGCAAACATTCGATTAATACCACAACGAGATTTGTTTGCCCCAACAATACCAACATTATAATTAAACTAAGCTAACAAATGAGTAAAAGATTATTGCAAATATTAATGTTCAAATGTTGATGCAAATGTATGCAAATAATTAGTAATTTAGAAAATGAAAGTTGGCGAAATGATTGACTATTTTAAAATTGAAGTAATTTGTTCAAAAAATATTCAAATTAAAAAAATAATTTTCATACTAAAAATTGTTTCGAATTTTCTGACAAACAGCTGATCTGATTTGAATCTATGTTGTTTAATATTAATTTGTCGAATGGCAATTGCAACAGAAAATCGGTTACAATCTTCTGTTAGAAATGTATGCTTTATTCATTTGCTATTTATTGTATGTCTTGATTTGATTATTATACCTAAAAATTCACAATTGAGAGAATTCATAGGGAATTTTTCATCAAGATTTTCCTAATAATTAGTTATTCAGAATTCACTTATCAAATGGAAGCTATTTTCAGGAAATATGATTATCAACATGATTACGGAATAGTATATTTTTGATTTAGATTAAGACCAATGTTTTTTTTGGACAGATCAACAAATGCCAAGATTTTCAATCATTTCTCCCAATTTTTGTCTTTTCGAAATTTTCTTCTTAAATTCTTGAGAATTATAGAATATTTATGCAATAAAAAACAATGGTTGATTAGTTAAAACGTAAATTGCAACATTTATATGAGTGAAAAATATTTTCTTCATTTTAGTAGTTCAGGTAATATTCGAAAACACAAGATTTACTAGAATAGCATGATTACAATAACTTCAAGCGGCTAGCAGGTGATAGAATAATGTCTGCGTAAATTTTTATCAGTTGGTTACAAAATCAATAAAGTAAAATGAATTGACTATGAAGAGCAAAGTATTAAATTTGAAACCTTATAATTAGACAGATATTGATAATACTTATTTAGAATCGGGAACTTATGAAGTTTTTACAGATTTGATCAAACATGGTTCAAAACAGAGCGAATGCTAACATGAATATTTCATTTTTAATATTTTACGAAAGCATATGGAAGTATTCAATTATTTGTTGAAAAAATTTTAGCAATAAAAGGAGTAGAAGATGTAACGAATTTTAAGTCAAGCAGTATTGATAAAATTTATGCGTTGCTTGAAAACTTTATCATAAAAGATTGGAATTACAGCAATTTTTAAATAAGGTGTGACGAAAATATGGTCAAAAACTATGAGCAATGTTCCCATCACTGCGTTGTTCAGTTTGATTTGAGCAGAAAAACCAATTAAATTCAATTTGAAAAGCTATTTTAAATTTTGCTCAAAAAAATGAATAAGTATTGTAACACAATTGAAACTTTTGGTTTGTTACCTTATTTGCAGTGTTACGATTTGGATATCGTTGCCGGTTTGTTTTTCTATAAAAAAACTTTCGCTAGCGATAATTGAATTTGATTGAAAAGTCCGATAAGAGAGTTATGGTAGTGATAGTCTTAACTGGATGAAGATACTATTGATCAACATACAGAAATATTTTGTTCAATTTACTGGAATCTAATAACAAAGCATCATATCTTGGTGGGTAGCTAAACAGGCAACAATATATCATGTTGGTTAGGAGTTCAAGCGTAAAAAAAAGTTTTACCGATTCGTGTGTGTTTTTACTTCGCTTCAATCGATTCCGTTTCAGAGATGACTATGAACATCAACATTGATGCACAAAATTATTTTAACTTTTTGAATGGTTGATAACCAGAGCGATACTATGAAGTACTGTGATGGTATTCTATTTAATGTGGACAGGAATCCGATATTCGTAGTACTGATTATCAGCCATTCGCTGGCTTTCCGGTATGATCGCTAACTGGATCATTATTGCAAGACATGCGAAAAATTAACAAGTCAGGTATGTTGAATGATTTCATGAAACACATCAAAATTTAACAACAAATTAAATTCAAAATCCAGTTTTATTTTTGGAGCAGTTGGCAATATCGAATTTTCCAAAGGCGCAGTTAAATTATTCGTATTGCTATAACTTTTTAAATCATATCGTATTCTTCTGTTGGACAAATTATTCGCCGCAGTGGTCTAAAATTTCTTCTACAAACAAAATATTTTCCACTATAACACTATCTCCTCAATATTACCATAGATGATTTAAAACTTAAAGTCAGTTCAGCTATCTGATAAGCATCGTTTTCTTGGATGCTACGATCGATAAGAAGATGAACCATAAAATAATAAAGGGTATAGAGCATTCAAAAGTCTTGCACTTATGCTTGGCATGTCAAATCTCGGAATGAATAATTGTATGAAATTGCCACCTTCTATCGTAAGAGAAAAAAAGAATTATAAAAATTCGCCGAAACAATACCTCAGCTTAGGCTATATTAACTCCCAAAGAGACAAAAAAAAGTGAAAGTAATTAATAAGACAAGAAAAAACGAGGGAAACAATGCATAATATTTATTTATTTCATGCGCTGCATAGAATAAGATTAGAATTTTTTTATTGTATCATCCATACTACTTTAATATAAATAATTAATTCTTTTGCTAAGCTTCTACTCTTTAAGAGAAGCTTCCAGCTAATTTCTGATATATGAAAACAAATTTTTAAGTGTAAAGCTTATCAGTCACAACAACAAAAGGCAAATAATTCTTCTTGAATACATTCACAATTCTCGGGACAGAAATCATCGTCGCAACTTTTTCTCAGCAATGCTACACTGGACTTTTCATTCAACTTAGCCAAAGTTCCTTGCGGACATGAAGGATTTTCCACAGGCATTTCTGTAGTAGATTTATTTCTTACTAGGAACATATGTAGAAGAAAAAACCATATATATGTATATATATTTATCACTAGTTAGGCTATTTGTATACATATATATAATTACGCATGTATTAAATGGGTCTAGATAGTGATTAATAAAACAGCAAAAATTGAAATTCTTTTTTTGAAAATTAAAATTTGAAAAAAAAAGCTCACTTGCATTGCAATTCATTATGCATTCCTCAATATCTGGAAAGCGATTTTCATTGCCACCGCAACCTTTGTATGTAAATGATAGGCATGTTTGTGTTTCATCATCATAATGAAACTGTAACTTTTCTGTTTACTTTATCATTTATCATAAGACTTGCTTATGATCCTTTATTTCGCTCCAGAAATATTTTTTAAAAATCCATAATAAATTTTAGAAGCCTAAATTGCTTCTCAAAATCAAAAAAAGCACCATTAGAAAAAAAACAATTAAAAAAATTATTTACTGCAGTTTGTAATTCCGTATCATTTTTGCAACTATATCCAGAATCTTCTTCTAGCTTGCAATTGACTGCACCACTGCAAAAATAAATATCACAATTAATGGTATATCTTTTAGAACAGATAAATTTATGTATTTGAGATTTCTACCAAATTATATCATAACCTACATAATGAAACCTAAAAGCATCATCAATTAAATCACTTGGCTTTAATTAATTAATTTGAAACATTTAAATATATTAACTTTTGGGAAATATGAACAAAATCACTTTCTTTGAAATTCTTGCAATTTTCCTCTTTCTTCAAGTATGCAAAGTACGTCTACTTCTGTGAAAAAAATGACATATAAATACACTCCAGTGACAACTCTGCAAACTTACATAATTAAAATTTACAAAAAAATTACCAATTACTGCCTACTGCCCAGATCAAAACGAGCAAAAAGCTAAGAAACGTAGTCATATATTCCGTACGTCTTAACATGTTCACTGTAACGTAGGATGTAT
>JARVGP010000652.1:0-35252 GCA_029876185.1 Mansonella ozzardi | reverse complement strand
GGAGATATGGGGAATCGAACCCCAGCCCTCTCCCATGCTAAGGGAGCGCTCTACCCCTGAGCTATATCCCCATCTGGAAATTCTCCACAAAACATATTATTTGTTCATTCGTTCTTTCAAACTAAGCATTTCATGCACTTTTCACTAATTAATTAGCAATGCATATTATTTCATCATTTTAAAAATTCAAATGTAAAATTCAAATGCGATAATTTTTTTTTAATCCAAATTCTAAAATTCAATTCACGATTAATATTATTTTTGCAATTACGCTAGGAATTGTAAGATAACAAAAAAAATATAATTTGTCAATTCATATGAATTGTATAAACCATTTGAATTTAAAAAATATTTGCAAAAATAAATTTGCTATTTTTTTTCTTAACTAGTAAATTGTTTTCGTTCATTTTTCCATATTTTTAAACTGTCAATTGATTTTCAAAATTTTTTACAAAAATTATTTTACGCCTCATATTTTCAAAATTATTTTTTTGAACTATTCTTTAAAAACTCTTTTTTAAATTAATTAATCATTTTCGGAATATTTTTTTACTAATTGAAATACATTTATTTATCAAAATTCAAAATGCAACAATATGTGATTTTTTTTCTTCAGTACAATTTCTTAAATTTATTTTCTGATTGATTTTAATTTTTAATTGCAATAATATTTTCCAAACAAAAAGTTTTATTTTCTTTCCTATCCATTTCTCTCTCTTTCTTTTCATGATATCTGTATCTTTAATAATGCCGTTCGATAACACCATTCATTCCGTTAATAGCTTAAGTTGATGCTGAGAGATTCAGGCAAAACTAACATATATGGAAGAATTTGATGAGACGGGATTGATTGAACATCCATAGTAGCCACCTCGGCTACCGTAACAATGCATCGTTGGTGGATATGATGTATAATCAAAATGAGCTGATGTATAACCATTACCTGTAATTTTATATTTTATAGGATTAAATTTAGATTAATAAAATTTCAATTAAGTTTTAAATTTGAGAATATAAATTAAATTATCTAATTTGTGATAGATTTTTTTTTGCAAAGAACATTTAATATTGGAGAAATTTTCTTCTACGATTATTAATTTTGTAAATAAGCTTGAGGCCAAAGTAATATTAATTAGGTGAAGACCAAGTAATACTAGGAGATTGCAAGAGCAACAGTACAGTAGTACTGTTATTTTTTTTTAGTTTCCTTAAAAAAACTTGTCTTTTAAATTGCTCAGCATATTTTTATCCAATATTTTGTACAAGAAAAAAGAAGTTATAAGATAAAATTTACTAAATCTCAAATTTCTTATTCTTATCATGAAATTGAAAAAATTGAATTTCTTAAATTTTGATTTAAGTTTTAACTTTTAAATTTTGAATTTAATTACAAAAAATAATTTGGTAAACAAAAATATTTTGTTGTTTTTTTCTTCTCCTTTCTCATCCGTTTCTCTATTTCTCTTTCTCTCTCTCACACATTCTCTTTTAATTTCTCCGAAAATTAATTGCAGCAATCATTCGGTCATTCTTTCCAATAAATCATAGCAATTTATAATTATTGAAATTTGGAAAGAGAGAGAGAGAGAGAGAAAGAGAGAGAGAAGCAAAGAGAGAGAGAGAGGCAGTATAATAGTCCTGATATTTGAGAAGTAGCCCTTATGAAGTGATTACCGTAATAGGCGTGAGATGCAGCGGCAGCTGCAAACGGAAATGACGTAGCTGCGGCAGCAGCAGCAGCAGATCCACGCAATGTTGAAGATACAACAGGATAGTAATTCTGTGTTCCACCGGCTCCATACATTCCAGTATAATTCGTATTTGAATAGCCACTATTGTAATACGGTGTAGCACTGATTATGCGAGAATCTAAAAAGTGCTTAACCTTTGACCTTTGAAAACAATAAATTTATCACTATCAAACTGATTTCTAGCATTTAAAAAAAAATGATAAAATAATTAATAATTGAAATTGCTGAAATTAATTTTGTATTTTCATTTATTATGAAATAATATTTCATTTTCATTACTTTGTCTTGACCTTTCCATGACCTTTTCCATTAACAAACCAGACAATGCTACATTAATAAATTAATTTTATGTTAAAACTTAGTAGTAAATTTTTTTTTTAATGCAATATATTTTAAAATCTTACCGTAAGCAACCGCAGCTGCTGTGGCAGCAGCAGCATCTGACATAGCTGCTAATGTAACCGGACGTTCGGATAATGATGGCATGAAATTTTCCGATTTTACACTATCCGGTAGCTGTGTTAAACCAAATGATGTGCCAAAAAATGCTCCCGATGAAGCTTCCAGATATCCCGATGATGATTCACGACTGAAAGTATTGGCAAAATTGGAAAAATTCTGTCCAAAATTTCCAAAAGTTTTTTTTTTTTTTGAACTAAATCTAAATTTAAATTAAAAATAAACGTTTCATCTCTACCAGTGATCGCAGTATTTCATTGTATTTAATAACTAATAAATATGGTGAAAATAATAAAACTGTTTTCTTTTTCGATTTCTTCACTTAAATTCTTTTTCTAGTGCATTTAATTAGTTAAGAAATACAAATTATTATTAATTATTTCAACAGTTTTCACTTTTATTATTATTTTCCCATTTCCATTATTAAAATCAATCAATATTTTAATTTTGTTTCGTTAAATTCAATCAAACTTAATTTCCAACCTTACAGTATCATTTGATGAGGATGATAATCGAAATGCATTATTTTTCACCTGAAATTATCTATCATAAAAACGAGTGAATTTAAAAAGTAT
Organism: Mansonella ozzardi; assembly: GCA_029876185.1. Classification (NCBI taxonomy): domain Eukaryota; kingdom Metazoa; phylum Nematoda; class Chromadorea; order Rhabditida; family Onchocercidae; genus Mansonella; species Mansonella ozzardi. The sequence goes on along the minus strand of JARVGP010000652.1, from coordinate 32,467 downwards.
TGAAAGAATGAAATTTCAATATTGCATTATATTTAATTTCAAAAAAAAAAAAGCTTGATAAAAATTTTTTGATGTCGTTTTCATTGCTAGTTTACAGAAGGGAAAAAATCGTTACCACCAAATTATTGTAATAACAAAAACTGTTTTTGTATTTGTACTAAGAATATATTAAATTATATTTTAAATAGACAATTAATATATATTTTAAATTATAAATTTAATTATTGATTTTAAATAAAAGATAAAAACGATGAATAAATTTCACACTCATTTAATTTGTGTGAAAAAAAAATCACAGAAGTTTAAATATTAAATATTCTCTGTCCAAAAAATGTCAAGTATTCTAAATTTATAAAAATACATTGCTTTTTGAAATTTAAAAATTAATTGTAAGAAGTGAAAAATATGAAACATTGATTTTTTAAAATAATTTCTCTCAAATCTGATTTACAAGGATTCTGCAAAGGATTCAAAGTAAGGAGAATAATAATTTTTAAATAGGAAAATAAAGATAATAAACTATAAGGCTCCAAACGGAAATGAAAAAAAAATAAACGGTGAGAAAAGACAAATGAAAAAAAATGGAAAAAAACCCGCCGAAAGATAAAATAAAAAAACGGACAGGTGCCACCGCAGGGGTCCTTACTACAAAACTACGGTGCAATTAACCTACAACACCAGAAGCAATCAAGCCTTCTTCGCCTTTCGTTCTTAATCCAAAATTATTGCTACTGCTTTCTCCAGTCTCTGGTCATTTTGTCCCCTCTGTATGTTTCGTTTTATTTTTTTTCACCCTTCCATTCTCTTGTCCATTTAGTTCATTTTATTTTTGCTTAATTGACCATTCCAAATGAATCATTCATTTCTCATTTGATGAGCGATGAAAATGAAACAAAACAAATTGTTAATAATTTGGCGGCTTTTGTCCTTTCCATTAATGCGCAAAAAAAAGGAAAAAAACATCATTTTGGGATTAAATTGAAAAATGGTTTTGAAATGAAAAAAAGAATGTGTTAAGTTGAATTCGAATACATTTGCTAGTAAATTGTTAAGTAATTAACAGAAAAAACTTTTGAAATTTTGAAAATTTGATTTAAAATTATTACTTATTTTAAATAATTCAAATAGTAATTACATAAAATGATTTTATTATTTTAAAAATGTTCAAATTTATAACTTCAAAGTCTAATTTAATCATTTCCAAGATTTTCATTCATGATAGGAAATATTTTGATATAAAAAACTGCATGAATTAAAATTTGAATTGAAATTAAAATTATCATTTTACATACAATATCAATAGATCCAAACGCTCTAATGGTTTTGCCATTTTGCTTTTTTATTTCCTTAACCACTAATTTTAATTAATTTCGTTTTATTATACAGATTTGTATGATTTATTTGCATAAAGAGTGTGTGGATAAGTGATAGAAAGGTCATCGAAATGGGTCATAACCAATGGTCATTTGGTTGGAAAGTTTGTCAATGAGTGGAAGAGCCTGATATAAGGTTAAAAATGCAGATGGACAGATGTTAGCAAAGATTTATGCAAATATTATTGATGGTAAAGTAGACGATATAATGCAAACATAACGTACTGTTACCAAAAAATTAACATGGAAATCACATTAAGGAAAAAAATATTCCATTTCTACCAGGAAAAGAGTCCCGGAAAAAAGAACAGAATAATACGGTTTCAGTGATTTAACTGGAAATGATTTAATACTTAATAAATCAGTTTATATTAAAATATTTGACATAGCCATTTGTTGTTAATAAAAAATTGCATTCTAGAAGTGTTAATTGATAATTATATTCATTTAATTCATTTTTGATTAATACCAATTAACAATAATCAATAAATGATGTTTCCTTATCAATTTTTTTAATTAAATTTAATTATGAAAAATCCACAATATGTTGATATTGTTAATTAATTAAAACCATGATATCTGCTTTAAAAAAAAAGAAAAAAAAAACTTAAAATTTGCCATATGAGTAAATGTGAAGTCATAAGAAAGTTGAAAACACTCAAACTATCGGAAGTTAAAAATCAGTTCTCGGCTACTCAAAAATTTTTTATTCAATTTTAACAGTTCAAACTTTTTATAGTAATTTGTAAAACAATCTAAGCTTTTTGCTATTGCACAACGATATACTCGATTGATCATTTGGAAATTTTGTTAGACTAAATCATCATCATTTATTTATATATATATTAAAGTATATAAAGTATATATATTTGCTTAAAGTATATATTTGCTTCCTAGTATTATCAATAAATATAATTTATTAATTGATAATTGCATAATTTGGTACTTTAATTTAACATACTTTAAACTAAACATTTGCTCTGTATTGTAACTACTTGATAATATCAGTAAATATTTAATTTCTATTAAGTGTTAACCGATAATCGTATTAATTTAATTCTTTTATAAATTTAGTCTAAACTATATGTTTGCTCCTTGATGTATTTACTTCCTAATATTATCAGTAACTAATTAATTTTCACTAATAATGACCATAATATAATATCCAATGATAATAATGATGATAGAAGGATGTGAAATATTAGCACGAAAGCTGTCTATTAATCAGCTTATTCAATCAATCATATTTTCAAGACTACGGTATTATTTTGATGAAATTCCACTTTGATAATTTCACATCATAGAATATTTGAAACTTTTTATCACAGGAACACTACTGCAATATTATTGTTACATTATTATCATCATTATTATTTCTTCAATTATTACTATGATTATTATCACTATCATTATTTATTATCAATTTCGTCAAAAACATCATTATTATCATTATCATCATCATCAACAGCAGTATCAGCAATAATATCAGCAATAGCATTCAGTAGTAGCAGGAACAGGAATTTGTAATTTGACACTTTCCTGTAGTTTTCCTACCTCTTTCACTCTTCTTCTTTCTTTCCGTTTTTCCATCTACTTCAAAATCCATCCGATCCGATCCGTATTCGTGTGCTGTTAATCTGTTAAACTTTGCTTTTGAAAATGCGTCATTTGGTGCTACTATTTGCCGAATCTTTTCAGCAACCGCCAAATGATTAAAATAAAAATGTACCCAAAATGAAAAAGATGCAGGAGAAAAATTAATAAAAAAAAATTGACAAAAAAGCATAAATTTAAATTTCAATAAAATTTAAATTCTCTTTCATGTTTCACGCATATATTGTAATACATAATACAGTAATATAATGCAAATCATTTGTGAATTTTTAAAAATTATTTATTTTTTGATGAAACAAATAATTACACGCTCCGTAAAATATTTTGCGTAGTTTGCTAGAAGAAGAAATGTAAAGATTTACGAAAACATTTATATTTTTTTATTTACGATACGATAAGACGATATTACCATTGTGTAAAATATTTACATAATTAGACTGATTGACAATTGTATGTACGTTACGTGAAACAATTACGTGATTAGTTTGAAGATTTCACATAAAAATTTTAATCGCCGAATATTATTTATTAGAGCATTATCATTTCAACATAAATTATGTTTTTTTCTCACGTTGCGTCCCGTAACTAAAGCTGACGTGTAGAGTGCAATAATTTTCTGAATAATTTAGAAAATATTCGTTCAAATTTATGCTTAAATTTGTTATAAAAATAAATTAAAAAGATCGAAATAAACGTAAGTAAAAAAAAAAGTAAAATCAATCAATAAAGGTATTTTTGAAGTACTTATAAAGTATAGTAATAGCATAAGAATAAAGTAATTAATGACATTATTCAAAAGTTATTAATTATTTTATTGTAAGAAGAGGTTAACAACAATTGTACATATGGTTTCAATAATTTGTTACTTTTTTTGATTTAGAAAAGATGGCACAGTAAGATACTTAATTTTCCTGTTTGCTTTTCTTTTCAATAAAACGTTTTTTTTTTTTATATTTGAATTTAAAATTTAAAATTGATGTAAAGAAACTTAACAAAAATATTTAATCAATAAATGATGAAGGCATTCAATTATGTCTTAACCTTTATAAACTGCATAGCATTCATAAATCGCTACAATTTCAATAGTTTTTTTTTGTTTTTGTCAAAAACTAATTTCATTTATAAATTACTACGATAATTTAATTACAATTTTTAAATAGCAATTATTTTTTGCATGGCAATTAGTAAATTAGTAAGGCAAAATGAAAAACGACAGATTTTAATGAAAGATGAATTAATTGCAAGAAGTAAAACAGTTTGGATAATTCAAAAGAAGTGATTTAAAATTCATTAAAGAAAATTAACATTTCTTATCCTATTCCCATATTTGAATTTATTTTAAAGAGAAATAAACGGACAGAAGAAAGAGAGGGAGGGGGAGGGAGAGAGAGAAAGATCATATTCACAAATATTATGTAATAATAACTTTTTTTCTGCTGAAATTGATACCGAATATTGGAATGAATGATCCTGAAGGAAAAATTGAAGCAATGATGCAACAAATAACATTTGAACACTTACTGTTACATCATTACTAAAATGATACTTATGAATTAAGTATCAGTACCTTTTCCAACTTTTGTCTTTCCTGCATTTTTTATTTTATCTTATTTCTTCATTTAAATTTTATTTAAATTTTTGAACTGAAATTTGCTTGCAATTGCAATTTGAAATAGTTTAAATTACTTGCTGTTACTTAAGTAATATACTGTGCATTAAATATTAGAATCAAACTGCAAATGTAATACTTATGCATTAAGTGTGGTCAATTAATGGGTTAGCTTATTCATTAGATCATTATGCTATTGATTCATTAGTCTATTTGATCTTTCTAAAAATATGAGTAAATTTTTGAAATTGAAATTCATCCACAATTTCATTTGAGTAAGTGAAAAATTGAGATTGATTAAATAGTTTTGTTGATTGTTTATGATACGCTGACTAATGATGTGATCCAATTATCAATGTAATTTAATCAAATTCGTCCAAATAATTATCCTTTGAAAATATAAGAAATTTTATAAGAATTAATATTGGAAGATAAGGATAAAACAAAAAGTTTTAATTGCTTAATTATTCTTGGCATAATTCTTTGCTTGGAATTATAACTTATTGATTTGATTAATTAATCCATTGATTATCATTCGATTTCGATAAATGTCAGATTTCTCAAAGTTGGAAGAGGAAAAAAAAAGGAAAGTTTGTCACTATCTATTCACTACCGTTTTTTTAAGTGAAAAAAGCAGAAGTAAAATTTGATAAAATTTCAGAGAACAGTGAAAGATCAAACGTGAAACGAAAAATTATTTGTTATAAATAGTAAATGTAACATAACGGGCGGCTCAGCCCGATATTTTGTTTTGTGTATTTTTATTTTCATTTCTGTTAATTGTAGGAGAAAACATAAAAATGCAAAATTTTTAATTAAGAAAATAAAGTCCCACTGCTAAAATCCTACTGCTAAATGTTTAGCAATTTTTTCTTTCCATTCAGAGAAATTAATCAATATCGGATATGAAATATATGCTTCATTTTTTATTCAAAAAAGCTTACTTCTCCTATTTTTGCACATACACACACAGACAAAAGAATAAGCGGAAAAACTTGTAATTAGTTAGTTGATATATGAAATTAATTTAAACATCTAATTATAATAAAAAAAAAATGAATTAGAAAGAAATTATCGCTTATGTCCAATTAATTAATAATGCTTAGACTAAAAATTGTTTATGCTAATTATCTCCAAAAAAAAAAAAAAAAATTGAGATTGTTACGTTCTTTTGTTGAAGAATTTTTCAAACTTTCTAATTTGTTTTAATTTCAAATTTAAAATCAATTAATGAATTTTAGAAAGTTTTTAAACATTAAAAGAGTATTATTTTAAATTTATCAGAAGTCGAAAATTTAAGAATTTAACAAATGAACAAATGAGGAAAGCCAAAGGTTAAAGGAAAAACAAAGGAAAATTAACGAATAAATTAACATAATGAATAAATCAATATAATTAATAAAACTTTTAATATGATTAATGAATAAATCAATTACAAATTAGCGATTGTCTTTTTTCTTTTTGGCAAAAATGAAAGAAAATAATAACATTAATAATTGAACTTACCGTACTTTTAATACAATCATTTGCACCATCAAGTTGTAGCATTGTTCACACTCTTCCTGCGTGATAAATGACAAAGAATTTTTTTCAAAATTAAATTTTAATAAAATTTTTAAATAAAAATTTAGATCTGTTAATGAGAGAGAGAGAGAGAGAGAGAATGAATGAATAAATGAATGAAATAAAATGAATGCTGTGTATATTTTAATTTTTCCATCATAGAGAAAGAGAAAAAGAAAGAAAGAAGAGAGAAAAGAATAAAGAAAGAGAAAGAGATGAAAAATTCTTTTTTCTTTTCTATCACTGTTTATCTTCACTCTTCTTCTCTCTTTCTCATATTTTCCGTTTCTTTCATTTTTTCTCTCTTTAAATCTCTTAATATTTTGACTTCTCTCTCTGTTCCAATTAACTTTTTCCTTTTTATTTTTTTTCATTCCATTATAACATCATTTCACTTCCATTTCACTCTCATCATCAAATATTTGAAGCACACTTAACAATCTACCGTATACCCAATGAAATCTATTAATTTCAAAATTTTCAATTAAATTCATTAAATTTGATTTCATATGACAAATAATTGTCTATCATGATATTATCAATAGTTAAAGTCAATGCTTATTTTTATTTACAATATTATTTATTGTTTAAATTCATATTAGCCAGAAATGCATGTTACAAACATTACTTAGTATAATAATCCTTTATAATTAAAAATTTTTTGAAATCTTTTAAGTAAAACTTTTTTTTTTGAATTAAAATGAATTCATCTTTGCCCTATCTCATAAGATCATCCATTAAGACATGTGCAATTTGAATAATTTATTTTAATTTCTATTTTCTAACTTCTTTTTTCATAAAACTATCATTAATTACACAAGAACACGAGTAAGCAATATTTTAAGTATTCCAGTGAGTTAATAGATAAATGAAGTTAATAAGTTAATAAATAAATGACTATAAGTTAATAGATAAATGAAGATATGAATGATAGATATTTCATTGTGAAGTTTGTTTATTTCTTCTAATTTAAAAAAAAAATAAATTATATTACAATTGCTACAGCTAAATCATTGATAATTGAATATTTAAGTATTCCAGTAAGTTAATTATTGACATAAAATTGAAATATTCAATTGTTATAATTAAATATAAGATAAATCAAACACGATTAAAAATAAACCGAAAAACCGCTAAAATTAAAAGTTCATACGAATTGCAGATAACATAAAATTGAATTTAAATATCAAATTAAAAATTCTAAAATTAATCGAATAAAAAATTAACGTAGGATCAAAATTTTAAAAGAAGTTTGTAAAATGATACTAATAAATAATTCCATGAACAATTTAAAATTTTGTGCAAAATTCAAACATTACTTTTTGCTTTTTTTTAAAATTCATATGTATGCAGTAAAAAAATTTGCAATTTCAATTAATTTCATATACTTTTTCTCTCTTTTCTCATTCGCTCCCTTAGCATTGAAATTTTATTGCTAACCTTACCTACCCGATTCATTCTATCCAATCTACCCAACCCATATATTTCGTCCCAAATCTTTAAAATCTATTTTAAGTGAGAGCCTTTCCACGCTTTTCCATGTGTACCGTCGTTAATTCGTTAGACTGAAAATGTAAACATATCATTTTTCAAAATTATCGACTCTTCCTTCTTTCGTTTTTTTTTCTTTAAAGTATATATTTATATATGTATAAATAAGTTCTTGCATACATGCATGTAATCATATCATTAATTTTTGCCATTTATTCATTAAAAATTTGAAAAGAAAAAGTGAGTGAAAAATCTTTTCACTTTGTTCAAGAAAAAATTTCGCAGCAAATTATTGAGGCAAATAATTTAATGAGCAAAAATTTTCCATTTTATAAAATGCAAGCGAAAAAAAATTTTAGTTTTAAATTTTAACTTTTAAAAAGTTAATAATTTAAAAAATTCGAATCTGTGTGCTACATTTCAATTTCCTCGATTATTTGCCCTTTTTTTGCTCTTTTCCTTTAATTCAACTCTTCAAATTTTTTAAAAATTGCATAATTTAATTTGAATTTTTGACAGAGAAAAAAAGAAACGATAAAAATATTATGGAAAGAAAAAAGTTTTAATTTTGCCAAGAAATGATAAAATACCAAGAAATGCCACTTTATGTAATAAATTAATTATTTGGAAAAGTCAATATATGTAAAGTTGTAGAGAATAAAATTGAGTAAAAAAAAAACGTTTTAGAGAAATGAAATTTGAAAAATGAAATTTAAAGTGAAGTTCGAAATGAAATTGGAATAAGAATTAAAATTGCATTACTAGTTAAATACTAATTTTGGTTCTAGCAATTAGTTAAAAAATGTTCATTTCATTATAAATAGAAATGGTGAAAAAGATGACAGAAAACCAATTGTAATTGAGAAAAATGAAAAAATAGCGAATAATTTACACTTTATGTGTGTAAAATTATATTTGTCAAAGTTAAATTGCTTTTGTCAAATGATAACAAAATTTGTTGACACTTTTTTTTTTTTTTTTTTAAAGAACTATACGATATACTTGCACTGTGAGAATTTTTTTTTAATATAAAATTAAATTGCATTTTTTTTGTATTGAAAGTATAAAAATGGTTTAAAAAAAAGTGAATTGTTATTAAGGTTTTACGTAAGTAAGAATACGAGAAATGTACTATGCAGCGATATGCTTATATGTTTATTATGTTGTTATATGTTTATATGTTGGAATTGAATGAAATGTCATCATCAGCACATATGACGCCTGTTATAAGGCAGATTTCAAAACATAAAACTCAACGAGTATTTTGATGCGCAAGAATTAAAAAAAGAAGAAATTCTTTTTCTTTAGCTCAAATTAATAAAATTAGCCAAAAGTGATTCACGTGAAAAGCATACGATAGACATTTTCAAACTTAAAGGTAATTTATAATATTTGAAAGTTAAAAAAGCTACAATCGTTGCAGATACATGAAATAGAATTGGATTTTTTTTTTTTTGAATAAACGAAATTATTTGAATATTTGAAGAAATAATTTAAATTAGTAAAAATAATAATGAAATTAAAATTTTGAACTTGCCGATGACGATTAGTAAAAGTTGCAAATTTTTTTGCACAGAGCAAATGAAATTTCGGCAAATTAATTGTTTAGAAAGTAATTTAAAGTGAAGAAATAAATTTTGACCATCGTATGATCCTCATTCAAAATATATTAAAATATAGCTTAGATCGTTGAATGCTTTTGAAAATTTTCATTTTATTTAAAAAAAAAAAAAAAAAAAGAAGTGAAAAATTCCATCACATTCAAAATACTATTAATTGTTGCAACAGAATAGAAAATAAACAAATCAATAAATAAACAAGTAATCAATAAGTCAATAAATAAATCGAAAATCAAGAAAATAAATAAAATTTTTTGTAATAGCTCAGAAATATACTAGGGAATTATCAAACTTAAGTATTTGAATACAAAACTTTAAATATAATGCATAAATTAATTTTTATATATTTGTTTCAAAAAATTCAAGCAACAAAAAATTTATTGAAATAATTGATTTGAAAAGTTAAAGGGCAAAATTAATTTTGGTTCCAAAAATTGTAGACAATTTTAATATGAATTTAATTTGAAAATTTGAAACAACAAATCAAACATAGAGAAAGAGAGAGATCGATTAGAAGGCCGTGAAAGACGACGCATAAATTTTTGCTTGTATAACAAAGTTACATGATCACATTCCGTCCTTGTACGATGTTATTAGTGATTTTTTGGCAGAGGTAAACACCATCCAGTTCCACCACCATCATGACACGGTTTAGTCCAACAATCCAAATCATCCGGAATACAGCGTTCTTTAGCCGTACATGACTGACTTATATTGTGGCACAACAACGATGTTGAAAACAAACAACACCGACGACTGTGATAAATTAATAAGCCGGAACCAATATTGGATTGAATGTTATGTTTTGCTGAAAAAATAAATTTTAGGAAACGGTCATATAATTAAAAGTAATTTTTGGAGAGTATTAGTGAAAAAAGTTTTAGTAACAAAGAATTAAAACTGTTCAATCAAAACTTTTTCGTTCGAAATTTGATTTTTAAAAATGAATATTTATTTTAAAACTTTTAGTAAGCAAAAAATGAAAAAATTTGGAAGAATTTCTAAGCCAGATTTCTGGATTAACTTCTTCTTAGTATCATAAAATCGATACCACTTATTGTTGTTGTCGTTATTGTATCAGTTGATGCCTTTTTTAATGAACGTTTACAAAGTGCTGAATAACCGGAAGCATAATTGCAATCCCATTCATTCCAGGAGCCTTCCGGACGATCCAAATCGAGCCACATTGTTAAACATAAATCTGTTCCAGATGGTAATTCTGGAATGATATTTAAAAAAAAGAAAAAAAAAACTTAGGCAATATTATCATCAAACGATAAAAATACTTAATTTAACAATAATTAATTAGATCTTGATCATCAATTTTAAAATATTAGCCAAAATTAAAAAGCTCACCACCTCGAAAACCATCAACATTTCTTCCAATTGTACCATCATTCCATTCATATGCTCCGCTTCGTGTCAACTTAACCAATCGTCCTAACCATAACGTTGGCGTTGACAAATTTGCTTTTTTCGCGATATCTTTAAAAAAAAATATCAACAAACTTCGGCAATTCTTCCTTTTCACTTTTTTACTCTTTTTCAAAATCCTTAACTAAAATGTAATCAGTTCAATTTTTTTTTTTGCATGCTTCAGTAAATTGTATTATATTTTCATAAAAAATCTTTTTTGAAAAATTAATTTTTCTTTTCTGTTTATCGAAAAGTTTTCAAGTTAAAATAAAACATAAAACTCACCAAAAGCAAACGTATTTTCATATTCATCCGTTATCGATGCTAAATGTCCACCAAACTTAACACATGCTTGTTCCGCTTCTAACCAACGCATACGTCGTGCAATTACACGAAAACAAGATTTGGTATGTTCATAATGTGTCCAATTACGTGGACATTCTACTGCATGCGTATTTGATGCTTGATCAACTAAAAATAATAAATTTGTGTTTTTCACAAATATCATAAAAAGTTTTAATTTATTCAGAAACTTCTTTTACATTTCAAATTACAGATTTACAGTTGTGATTTATATGAGTAAAAAGATAAAACTCAGTAAGTTTTAGTGAAGAGTTTAATAATTTAGAAAGCTCAGAAGGAATAATGCTAAATGCAATTTGCAAGCGCTTGAAATTGTTTTGCTAGCCTAGCGTTCATATAAGGCTATATTCATTTGCTAAAAATTAACAATTCAGCGTTTATTTTATTTTCTATACCTTCTAAAAATATAAAGCAACTTTTAAATTTTAATATTGATTGAACTTTTCGTATATACTTCTTTGAAGTAATTAACAGCAAGTTGAAATAGCTTAAAAAACAATCTGCAGTAAACTGTTCATAGTTGGTATTTTTTTTTTAATTTATTTCTTCGGAAAAAATTTCAAAAGTCAAAAATTTTAAATTTCAAAAAAAAGCGAAAGTTTACAAACTAAATAAATTTGTATTAATTCGCTTACCATTATAATATTTGTTGTTAATACTGGTAGTAGATATTGTTGAAACATATCGTAGTGATACCAGATTAAGGATAATTAGTAAAAAATAATAATAATAATTGATGAGAAGAATTACTTCAGACGAAATCATTTTTGATATTTGGAAATATTTTGTGTTTACCAAACACCTAAGCTAACTTTCAAAACTTCAACTAGTTGCATTGCTATACAGTTCCACAATTTTACCATATCGTCATTTGTTTATGTGATGATGTTGAACGTTGAAATGTTGATACATTATGATACGTTTAGTCGTATCAGGCGATCAAATTAACTGATATTTGATATGAGCCGCTATCAATTCAGATCATCATCAAACACTAATAGCATCATCTATCAAGAGAAATAGCAACAAAAAAGAAAAAATTGGAAATGGAAATGGAACTGAAAATTAAAGAAATCATTTTCCTTGAAAAAATTGAACATTTCAATTTTTTTTCTTAACAAGCCTACTGTATGAAGTATTATGTTAATGGTACCTCTTAATGGTTTTTCCATTTTATTGACACCACATAAGTTTTATGTTGTTAAAGCATAATGATATCGATACCTGTTGAATGGTACTTCTCATTGATATGACAAGCTCATTATTTTGAAGCATACCAACGGTGCTTGTTTAATAACACTTTTTTTATTCGGCACCGCATGTTTATTTTTTGAAATATAATATCAGTGATACCTGTTGAATGGTATTTCTAATCGGTGCCACAAGTTTATTATTTGAAATATTTCACAATGGTATTTGCTTAATGGCACTTTTTTTGTTTGGTACCGCAAGTTTATTTTTTAGTAATATCAGTAGTCCATTGAACGGTACTTCTCATCGATCCATAAGCTTATTGTTCGAAGCATGCATTGGTAATTTGATTCTTTGACCTTTTTAAAACTATATCATTCGAAATTATGGATTAACTTACCAACTAATTAACTTACCAGTTAATTAGCACAAATGTTAATGGAATTATCGAATTTTGTTGATTTTTTAAATCATTTTTAATTATAATTAAAGCATTTCTTGCATATTTTCTAACACTTCAATTTCAATATTTTTCTAAAAGTAATATTAGCTATCTGACCTTTCCGAATTACTAATTAATTTATCAGTTAATTGCAAAATTTATAGAATATTTATATGCCCTTCAATAATCTTTATCACTTCAAATGTTATTTTACTTTGTACAGAAAAGTTTAATAAAGCTACAATAAAGTATTGAAAGGTTGAAGAAGTTTGGATGAATGTCTCCATATCAACAGACCAAACTAAATGATTAACCTCTAACTGTTATTATCAGATGACTGCCAGGAAAAAATCCAACTTTGTTAAAAAAGAATTCTAGAATTTAACTGATTCTTTTATCCATTCATTCCTCTTCAAAATAAATTTAAATATGGGTAATAGGATAAAAAATATTAATTTTCTTTAACGATTTTTAAATCACTTCTTTTGATTTATCCAAACTTTTTTACTTATTGCAATTAATTCATCGTTCATTAAAATCTACCGTAATTTTTTTAGCCTTACTAATTTATTAATTATCATGCAAAAAATAATTGCTATTCGTAATTAAAAATCGTAATTAAATTATCGTAGTAATTTATAATTAAAATTGTTTTTTGACAAAAACAAAAAAACCATTCAAATTGTAGTAATTAGTGTGGGTTAATTAATTGATTGAATATCTTTATCACTCATTCATTACATTCAAGTTTCTTTACATCAATTTTAAATTTTAAATTCTAATATAAAAAAAAAGTGTTTAATTGGAAAAAAAAAGCAAGCAGAAAAATGAAATATCTTACCGTGCTATCTTTTCTAAATCAAAAAAAGTAACAAATTGTTGAAAGTATATGTACAATTGTTGTTAACCACTTTATCAACAATTATTAACAATTACTATTACATCACTTTTGGCGGAAAAAAAGTAAGCAAAATTCATAATTAAACTTTTTAAAATACTGATAATATTAATTATTAATATTAATACTTTTTAAGTATTGTTATTTTTCTGATGCAAAAATTTGCTTCATGTAAAATGTACTGAAAGTAATTCATAATTAAAAATAAACACTTAACGTCAGCTGTCCTTGATGATATCTGATACGGTAACCTGCAAGTGTCTTTGCAGCTTGGAAAATGACAGATAGACTGAAACCACATGTCACATAAACAACTTTCTGGCCTAAATGCATTATAAATATATATGTATGTTCCTGTATCTGCGTTTGTGTATATGTCTGTGTGTGTGTGTGCATGTGTGTGGTGTGTGTGTATCTATTTGTATGTATAGTTACTGAAGATATCAAATTTTTTTGAGTGCAGTTATAAACAATGAAAGTATTACGCAACAATATTTGCACCTGATCAACTTCTGATCATTACTTTTATTGCATCAGATCATATGATATCTAAACTACTTGTTGTTTTAGAGCTACTCCTATCTGATTAGTGAGGTTAGATAATGAACAGAAATTAATTGGGGAAAATTAGAATTGTTACAATGCATAATTAGAATTAACAATGAAGAAATAATTTGTTACTTTTTAAAAATTACAAATGGAATTTTGTTTTCTTACTTAGGAAATTGATTAAAAATTTTTTTTACAAAAATTAACCAATTCAAAATTCATCAAATTCCAATAAATTAATAGTTATCTTGTTCAAATTTGATTTCTTCTTTTTGCAAATAACAAATAGCTCTAATTATTACTCTAATTAATTCCATAATTTAATATATTTAATTATTAATTTAATTCAAGCGCATCGTAATTTTAATATTGCACTGAAAAAGGAAACAGAAATGAAAAGTTATTGAAAGTCCTAGAAATTAATGCTATCTAATGCTTATTAGTTTAAAGTTCAAAGTTGAAATGAATAATTTGATGCATAAACAAAGAAGACAAATAAATAGCCATCATTTAGTAGAAAGGATCGAATGCCAATTAGCAATGAGCAAAATGAAAAATCAAGAAAGGATAAAATTGGTAGGCTTATTAATTATGAATATTTTACGGTAATCCAAATTAGCAATTGTTAATTGCTCTTGAAATAATGTTAATCATCGTATTAATAATGCAAATGATCCAATTAGAATATGATTGAATAAAGGACTGTTCTATTTGTCAAAATATTAATGACCACTCGAAGATAGCAATTTTACTTTTACATTTTTAGTAGGTAATAAATTATGGTTTCCTGATTCGACTTGGTTATAGCTACAGGATTGTTTTAATTCGTGAGAGTAATAGTTTTTTTTTGTTTCTGTTCCTGATACAACTCCGGTTGAAACATGGACATTACTTATTATGTAAAAAGAAAAAAAGCGGAAAAAACCATTCATGAAAGATTTCAGCAAACTTTCCCACCAAATTATTCATCGTTTATTTTATTTTATCCAGTAAATATGATTGATGCCTCTAATAGCTGACCCATGAATCATAGGTGGTTAGCAAAAATTTAAGAATATTCCAGAAGGACTGGTAGAAGATAAACGAAGTTATTTTCTGTTTTTATCAAGTAATACTTTTTTTAAAAAAAAATAAAACATTTTCAAATTATGATGCTAAACTAGCTTGATTAATAGTTTAAGGTCTTGATTAAAGTTTATTTTCTTAATTAGGAGAATTTATTATTTTCGAATTTTGCAAAAAGCATTGCTGGTCACTGCAATGGCCATTACAATGCCTACTGGGAACATTGTATTTATACGTAATGGCTATTCGTTTAAAATAAGAAAAATAATGAGAAAAAATAAATGAATAAACGAAATTTTCAAAGCAAAAAAAACTTCCCATTTTTTAATACTTTTCATAAACCTATCAAAAAATTCGTTAATGATGCGAGTGTACATAAATGTTGTTGAGGTTGGACTCAGAATTTTTGTGACTAATTAATCATTAATTAACAGCCATTAATTTCCTTCCTTCTACCATCTGTCAATGTCTGCATGTTTCTTTTTTTTGTTTCTTTGATTCAAAATGTTTCATTTCAATCTGAGTTTTATTTCTATTTCAACAGTATTGAAAATTTCGCCATTTTTTTTTTGGTTTGTTTTTAATTAAAAAAACTACTCTAAAAATATTGTTTGAAAAAAGAATAAAAAAAATGTCAACAACAAATGTGACATAACATATGTGTGACAATGTATGGTAAGTTGATATGACGATAAGCATAAAGTAAGCAATCAAAGTAATAGTTGCAATTCTATTTTTTGTTTTGGATGAAAAAAAAAATCATTTAGAATGTCTGAAAAATAAATTTATAGTTCGTCACTAAATTATATCATCAAATTTTTTAAATTTTCCAAATTTGAAAAATCAAAAAGATCCAATTTAATATCGAAATTAAAGATTATGACAAAAAAGCAAAATATATAAACATATATTTAATGAAAATTGTAAGGGAAAAATTAAAACATTTTTTGCTTCATCGCATATGATCAATGAAACGACATCGCGTTATATATTACAACATAAAAACTTATAAATATCCTTCTAGTGGGCAGAAAGGATTTTGATGGAAATCTAAAAAATTAGGATCATTTTTTTACTTGGCTTATTTTTGTTTAATCCCTCCTTTTACTTATTTAATTTTACTTTTCTCTCCTTTCATTTGTTTTAGTTTTTTATGGCACTTATATCTACTAAAGGAAATTCTACTAGTACGAAGGGACACTACTTCTTTGCCTATTATCAATTATCAGTAATGATAATTTGAAATGCATTCTGCTATTTACTTGGCTTATTTTTATTTTGTCCAGACATTTTAATTTCGGAACAATTATTTTGTTTCATCTCCCATCAATATAAAAAAGGTCAATGGAGGTAATCATAATTTGAAGCAACATGAGGGGTAAACAAAAGATAATTTGAATTTAAAAATATATTCAATTAATTCCAAGATTAATGCAACTAAAACATACTGTATAGTGTAATTAATATAAAATGAACAAAACTGATTTTTTTTTCTCTCTTCTTTTTTCATCAATGAAACAATTAATAATCGATTTCTTTGCATCATTTGTGTCCCATAAGTAATAATAGGATGGATGCAATTTATAAGTACTAATAGGATAAATGTAATTAACATTTAATTAGCCAGTAAATGACCAATGATTGCACATAATTAAAAATTAACTGATCAATCAATAACTGCTGCATTTATGGACTATAGGGATATAAATGACCAGCATCTGGTGATCCGCTTCCATCAGCAGCTGTTTTTGGTGGCATCTGCCATGTTGCTGTGTAAATATGGTGACGAGGACTTTTTTTGGAGAATGGATCATCTGATTCGATCAGAGAATACCGATTAAAGTACCTATATATAATTTCTATATAATTTTTGCCATCAATGAAACAAATCATTGACATATATACAAAATATATTATTTTATTGAGTGTTTCAAATTGCAACTAAATTTTTAAGTAAATTTTTATTCCAAAAAGTTAAGAAAAATGATCGCTTTATGAAAAATAACTGTAATTATTTTTGGACTATTCGGTACCGCCGCAGTATTTTTTCTTTCCTTTTTTCTACAATAAAACTCTATGCGAAATATGATTAAGCATAATCGATAATGGAGCTTAGAATCAGTCGTTGAAAGAATAAATGTTTAGCCGTTACGATTTTTTGGATTACGCTAACTTTAAGAATATGCTAACAATGTTTGAACAATATTCTTTCAACTATGATATTTTTTATTTCTCACATGATAACATAAGAGTATGCAAATGGTAATTTTCAGAAGAATTCGTAATTTCAGAAAAATGCCGTAGTTGAAGAAGACTTCGAAACAATAGAAAATTTTGGAAATTTTCAAAAAAATTTAAACAAAACTTTTCGTCCCCAACGATTATTAAATGTTGCATGAAAAGTAATAAAAATTTTTTACCTGTAAAGTTTATAAATGATATAAAGGAATAGCATTTCTAATGCTGCCATTGCAAGATATATTGCAATAATCATATAACCAAGAATTATTGTTGCTGAAAAAAAGACAAAAAATTGCTTCAAGTTTGCATAATAATTATTTTTCAAAAAAAAAAAATAGTTGAAACTATTGTAAATAATCGTGTGATTATTTGAAATAGAAGTGAGCATTGAAAGATTGCTGAAATTTTTCTTCAAAAGTATTTTTCACAAATATGTTTTATTTTATTCGTTTCTCTAATTAATTACTATTCTTTTTCGTTAAACAATACATTTGCTAAGTATCTGTTGTAGTCACTTAATTAATAATTAAATTGTTAAATTTCAAAAATTATAATTGAATATAAAAAATGCAAACGTATCTTCTTCCAAAATGATTTAAATTTCTCCTCGAAATTCAAAATTTTGTCTTTATTTTTCTCTTTTTACAACAACAAAATTTTTGATTTTAAAGTGAATTTTTTGTGAAGTTAAAACTAGGTTTTAAAAACTTTCTAAATTTCCTTTATTATTTAAAAAAAAAAAAAAAAAAGGAGCAAGAAGGTCAGAAAACGAAACCATCATCAGTCATATGATAAGTTTCATGACCAAGAAGATTACGAATACCGCGGTATGCACCAAAAATTAGCAATAGAGTAACAACAAATGCCACAATAACCAGGAAGAATATTAGGAAGACCTGAAATTGATCAATTTAATTAAGATACAACAATCAATATTGATAAATTTTTAGAGATTCGAAAAAATTTAACCAATATATCATTGAAGATTTCCTGAAGAAACTTATTTTATAATTTATAAAAAATTTCTTCTTGATTATGACGGATTGTTTGTTATAATTTAATTTGAGTGAATAATTCTAATTTTATTTTTTTTGTATTTAATATTTATAGTTATTGAATTTGCAAAATTTAATATTATTCTTTAATTTAAAAAATTTTTTTTTTAAAAAAAACTTGAATTTGTAGAATTTGAAAGTCATCAGCCTATAATTAGATTTAAACATAAATTCTGTTTTTTATTGATTAGAAAATACTGTTAAAATTTTTTTTAATATTGCCAATCAATGCATTTATTTAACTGTTAGTTAAGAATTTAAAATGAATTTGTCAGGTTTTTTTTTTTTTTGGTAAGATATGTAACTATTGCAGTAATATTTTCAAAGCAGGAAAGAAGACGGAAAATGATTTCATAAAATTAAAAAAAAAAAAACCTTTTAAATGCAAGATAAAATGAATAAATCAATTTTATGAGCAAAAGCGAAAAAAGAAAAAGGTTTTGTCAAAATTTTGAAATGTGAAATAAAATATACCTAATTCAATTTCATAAGTCATTTAAGCAAAACTTTCAGAAAATAAAGTAAATTAGATTTTACGAGTATTTCAAAAATGCTTGACATCTGACTGAAATATCGTTATTGACTTTTAGTGACTTTTTAAAAAATGTTAGGAAAAAATTTTCCTAAAACATTTTTGATTAATAGTTAGGAGCAATTTAATCCCAGCAAATTTTTTACTGACATAAAATTAGAGTTAACAAGTTTGAAAATGCAAACAGTTTAACAAATATATCATATTTTAAATGATTTAAAAAAAAAACTAACTTAAGAGAAAAAATGATAAATAGATTAATTGCTAGCAAATGCTGGGAATAAATTTTAATAAACAATGCAGAAGTTAGAAAAAAATTGTTTATAAAAAAACTGTAAAAAAAAAATTTTTTTTTAAATTTAATTAATTGCCTATATATAAAAACGAAAAACTATAGTAAGCTGATTGAAAAATTTTGCAATACTCTCGGACAATCGATAATTACTTGCAAATAAAAAAAAACATGATTTATTGATTTTTTTGCTAATAGTAAAATTGGTAAATGAAAGCTTAAGCATATACTATTAATACTTTATATTTATTTAATCTTTTGCTAAAATTAGAAACCGAGATGAAAAGAGGAAATCGAAATTAGCAAAATTCAAAAAAGTAAAAAAAATTAAATGAAAGAGATCCATAAGCAAACCTGAGCAGAAAGGTGTGGGAGTAAAAGACGGCTATTTTCAGTTTTGATGGCATACAGTAGTATCGCTATTACTATTAATAGCACAATCACACTTATGATACCTAAAAATACAATATAGTGTTTAAAATTTAACGTAGTAGAAATTAAAATTTCATTCTTTGAATAATAAAGTGAGAATACTGTAGAATAATGAAAATGGAATTTCATAGAAATAAGATGATGTAAAGAATGTTAAGATTGAGTTAATTTTATATCTCTGATATTTATGCATAATAAATTGAATTGTTGTAACTCGCAAGCTAATTAATTGCGTAATTGAGTTAATATACAGTTATTTTTGCTTAATATTTAAGTTATTGTATTTTAATATACTTAATAAATACAGTTAATACAGTTATAGTTAATGTACAATTATTCTTGAATTGCATTTAAGTTATTAACTTATTAATTTTATATATGCAGTAATTAATAATTTGTTTTTTTCTACTTTTTTCCGTTGAAACCAGTTCATTCTTTTTGCCAGTTCCAATTACTTGTCCATCCATCAAGCAATATTTAAAATGTTCCGACAAATTTTAACTGATTTCTTTTTTTTAATTAATTGCACTTCTGGATGAAAGAGTAACTAACAAAGTGTAACTCGATTAAAATTTATAGAAACATCAAAGACTGCACAAAACTTTAAATTTTGATTTAATTTCCATCCTTATCCTTGCAAACACAATTGCAATTTTCACTTTAAAATCAGTTTGCGATGCAATTCTTCTTTTAAATTTAAATTTCAGATTCAAACAATAACTAATGCTATAATTCCGAGAAGATATTGGAAATCTACCAAAAAAAAACTAAAAATACATATCGAATTTTAAAAGAAATGTACTTTCTCTGTATATGTGAAAATATGTTTATGTTAAAATTTGTTACGATTACCTTATTTAACTACTTTTTAATCAGCATAAATTGTAATTTTGAATCTTGACAAATAAGGTACAAAATTTCTATAACACTAAAGTAATAAGCATGGTTATGTAATAAGCAAGTATACGTTTGTTTAAACAAATTTATAAATTTTGATTCTGTTCATTTAAATGTACGAAATTTGATTCAGTACAGCATATGTATTCTAATTATATGTAACAGTTTCAATGAATCATTAATTTCAATTTTAACTAGGATTCAAAAATGACACACCGATAATAAACCAAAGTAAATAATTTGCTCCAAAAAGTTGAAGATTGCGAATTAGACCATACGTGGCTAGCATACATATTAATAATTCGGTTACCGCTACTATTACACCAGCTGTCTGCAAATGTTGCAAATGGTGGACAATGAACGATTTTCATGTCAAAACTGAATTTATTTCTTAACTTATAAAGGTTGCAAAATTTTATCAAAAATTTTACCATTTCTAATTTAACAATCAGAAAACTTAAAATAAAAATTAATCAGTATGAAAGAGTACTTTTTCTGAAAATACTGCATTTCTATCAACTAACAATAGAATAATCAAAATTTAATAAGCAATATGCGAAAACATTTTTGAACACAAAAATTTTATCAGTTCAATAATTTCACTTTAAAATTTTAAATATATTAACCAATTTGAAATTTTTAAAGATAAATTTTTTCAAATAAATAATTAGAAAAAAAAAAATTACTCGTAATGAACAGCAAAGATATCGACCTGTCGAATTCACCATACTTACAAACGTTTTTCTTCTACCTCTTCTTCTTCTGTTTGAAATCGTTTAATGAAAAATTTTGTTTACTTCATTATTCTCTTTTCTTTTCCATTCT
Organism: Mansonella ozzardi; assembly: GCA_029876185.1. Lineage (NCBI taxonomy): Eukaryota > Metazoa > Nematoda > Chromadorea > Rhabditida > Onchocercidae > Mansonella > Mansonella ozzardi. Next base: position 11,000 of record JARVGP010000652.1, on the reverse strand, counting down.
TCTTTCTTTTCTCTTTCCTCCTTTCTCTCTTTCTCTCTCTCTCTATTTCCCTTATTTTTATTATTCCTCTTTCAATAATTGCCAAAAGTTAGTTGATTAGTGGTTGAAAATGAAGATAATGTTAAAGAGAATGAGAAAGAGGAATGAAATGGAATTTTATGCAAGAAAGAATGTTGATAAATAAGAGTTGAAGAGATGTTAACTTTCAATGAAAGTGATGTAAGCAAATTGTAATAAAGTCAGTTGGAGAAGTTAGTTACTTTGTAAATTCAAGCATATTGTTGCTAATTCGTCGATTGAATTTAATGATGATAGATGATTTGTTCCTTCATGTCGTATTTTCAACAATTCTCCTCTACCTTCTAATTCACCTACACAAAGCTATCATCTATCGTGTTAGCAAATCTTATTGATGCATTAAATATACTAATATATATTCATGTAAATTAATATGCATAATTGTATTGCAATTCTGATATATATATATCATATACAAATACTAGTAGGTACTGATAGTAAATGATATTAATATTTTACAATTTCTGAATCAAATCATTGATTAATAATACATTGCAGTATGATTCATTAAATATAATTTTATTGAATATTTATATACACATTTACATACAGTTACTGATAGATATCATATTATGATGGATAAAATCATGCCAGTAATTTTAATGAAATGTAATATAATTCGAGAAAAATATGATTGTATTAAATAAGTTCCACATATTGATATTCACCAGTATTAATTAATAAACTAACGATAATTTTATATTTTAAAGTAGAAATGATGATTGATTAATTAATGAACATAACATATGTTTCAGTACCATAATATCAGCTGTTGAAACGAAATATAAATTTTGAAAGAAAGGATAAATGATTCATAGATAGAAAGAAATGATATATTTATATTACCTTTAAAACATTTTTCTTTCTTTTTTTAATTTAATTTAAATTCGAAAAAAAGCACACTTTTTGAAATATATCATTTAAATTTTGGTGAAAGAAGCAAATATTTATCAATGATATTTGAAAGTACATTTCGGATCATTTGACTACCTTTTCTGCTGAAGTTGCTAATGTTCAGGATATACTATCAAATTTCCTTGCGTTTAAACGATTTTATATTTTGTTCATCTGAAATTATTTCTAATTTATCATATTTATTCAATCATCAAATTAAGTTAAATTATTTTCAAAAAAAAAGCAAACAACAAAATTCAATTAATTGATTGGATTTGAAATTAAAGTTGTCTTTTTTCTCATCTTTTTTTCCCATTTCTTTAAAATATTATTTTTATTGCTGAAAGAATTATCAATTTCGAATTTTTGAAATTTCCAAATTTTCATATTATTGGAAATCAATTAATAAAACGGATATGAAATGTATCATTTCTTTCTTCAAATTAATCTATTCCCGCTAACATTCGATTAGGTTTTGAATTTCGCCTTACACTTTTTTTTGTTTATTTCTTGCAATGGAAATAATGATATCACATTTTTACATATACATTTTGATGTTTATTTGCGTACCACATATTATCCTCTTCCGTATGCCGTACATTTTCCCGTTAATCAAAACGATGACGATGTACCGCACACTTTTTTTTATTTATATACTACGCATTTTTTGTTTCTTCATATATTGTATGTACATTTCTTGCTTTGGCTATCTACTTTTTGCTTATATTTTCATGTTTTCTTTTTACATTTTTGTGCATTCATCTTTTTAACAGTCAAAATTTTATTGCAAAAGAAAAAAGTATAAAATAAGATTTTTCGCTTTGAAAAAAAACTTTCAAATATTAAGAAAATAAAATAAAATTCGAAAAAATATATATTATTTTATTAAAAAGCAAAGAAAATAGAAAGCAAAAGAAACGAAATGAACAACAAAAAAAAAACAAAGCTCAAAACAAAATTTTTTTTTGCTAAAAACAACAGAATAAGGCAAAGTGATAGATGAATACAAAAGATAAGCCAAATAGTCAGCTGTTACTTAACATTTCCTAAGGTCAAATTGCAATGCTTGCTCTTAAATTTAAAAAAAAGCAAATTCTTCTGAATATTTTTAAATAGTATGAAAATATTTCATATTACTGAAAGTATTTCATACTAAGAAACGTTTTTTCCGGACTCGATCTGAAAAAAGAAAACAGGTGTTTGATTTTTGGAAACTTTTGAATAATTTTAAGACAAATTAAGCTGATTGATTTGCCAATTAGTTAATTAATTAATCAACTTATCATCTGAAATACTGTCATGGTTTTTCGGCTGTACTTTTTTTGGTGTTTCTTGCAGTATTGCAAAAACGAAAATATTTGGGAATGTTTTTTTTTTTACATTCGCCGAATTTTTTTGTAACGATAATTGATTCGTTGAAATGAAAAATCAAAATGGCACCATTTGGTACCATTTCTATCTTTCAATGTTTTTGGTTACTTTTGTTACCATTCTTTAATTTCTGCTTAAAGTATCCGTCAAAGAATAGGAGTAATTATTTTCATTCGATTCATGCTCCACATAATTTATGCATGCAAAAATTGTTGACAAGTAAATATAAATAGACGGCCGGAAAATTATTTGAAGAATTTGAAAAATTAAAAAAAAAACTCGGAATTCATTTAAAACATCTTATAATTTCTATAATTTGGTACAACTAATATTTAATTGTTCACAAATCTTCATCAATTAATTTCAGTTAAATATATTTATTTTTTTAATAAACATATGAACAACATTTTGCTCTGAGAATATGGACGATATAAAAAATTGCAATAAACTTTCGAATCAATTAAATGGTGAATCATATTTATCGAGACGCTCAAATGATTTGTGTTATTTTTTTAATCTCCAAATTCTTTCAACTGGAAAAATGTAAAATGAACAAAAAAGTGAGAGGCAATATCGCAAAATATAATTTTGCTGCAATTTGTTTCAACACTTGGGGATTTTTTTAAATTTAAAAAGATAAAAAAAAGTGAAGTAAAATTTAAGAATCATTTGATGATGCTATGATAATAAAATTTTATTGAATTGAAATTCAAGCACAGTTGTTTCAAATTTCATTTTTGCATCCTTAAATTTATGCCCAATTAAATTGGCTTAATTTAGTTTGCGGTACAAGGATGAAATATCGAATGCGGTACTTCCATTTTTTATAATAAAAATTCATTGATTATGATATTATCATCAGGAAAACGTTAAGATGTCAGTAATTTCATTCTGTCGAAAAGGCAAAAACGATTCACCGGCAATGATTACAAAATTCTCCGAATATTTAAATAAAAGGAAAATTTTTTTGAATTTTTGATTTTTTATTAAACAAATTTAAATGTGAAAAAAAAAATGGCACAAATAATTTGCATTAATTTTTTTACAATTCTGAGTATATTTGCTAAAATTTTGTTCAGCGATCCTTCCAACTGTTCCGACGTTGTTTTTGAAAACAGTAATGGAAATTATAGCAAATTTGCATAAAATTGTCCGAATAATCAAAAATTCGTTGACGCGTTGATAAATTGCTGCTCAATGGTTGATGGATTAAAATTTAAAATAACTGAACTGACACATATATTTCAAAAGAAAACTTCCTGAACGTATGTATACAATCAGATTTCATCTGAATACAGTTTCCTGCTTAAATTTTTGTTGCTAAAATTGAAAAAATTCAAATTCATGCAATCGAAAAATCATTGTCAAATTGTCAAATATATTAGTTGTTTTTTAAAGTGCTACTTACCTGTGTGTCATATATTTTCACATATTTAAATGATTTAAAATCATTTAAATATGTGAAATTTAGAATTGAATTGATGTATTTTTTTTATATTGAAATTTAGAATTGAATAGAAAAATTCTAAATTTATATTAAGTGTAAAATACATCTAAATTAATTCTAAATATTTTTAAATACCTTGTTCTTTGATATTACAACATAGAAGCTAAATTTTGCATAATTTGTATTAATGATTTATAGTAGGAAAAAAATTTCAACATTTTTTCAAAATAAATATGTGAGAATTTAATTTTTTGCAGTAAAATGTAAACATTGCTGCTATTATTATAACGATTTTCTATTTTTTTTCAAATTCAAGTCTCATGCACAAATGGTTTTTTTAATTTGAGTTAAATTTGTCGATGACAAATAAATTATTCTTTTTTTGATTGAAATCAAAAATAAAAATAAGACAAATTCAGATATTATTAGTAAAAACATTAAATACTCATACATAATACTTTTTAAGCTAAAAAATCCTACCTTAAATATGCCGCTTTACAAATCTTACATATAACAGACGCATGTTCAATCACAATGGATAAACTTTTTTCGCTTCTAACTTTGATTTGCGCGTGGAAAGCGTACAAATATTACTTGAGTAATTTTTTTGAAATGAAACATGGAATGATTAATTAAATATAATAAAAATATATCATTAAAGTAAATAGAGCAAATTTAAAATGGAACTAATTATTTTATTGAGAAATTATTTAATAAATTGCTAACTTTAAATTAACTACTTGCTGCAAAATTGCCTTCCAAAGTTAATTTGAATCTTTGAATTCCGTTTGTTTTGTAAGGTAACTTATTTTTCTTTGAAATTAACTACTAATAGTACTGAAGGTAATTTTAAATGGAAAAAGAGTAAAATTCAATTTTCACTTAAAGAAAATGATCTCATTTTATGATCTTTTCATTTTCTCCTCCATGAATTAATCCTCAGTCTGCCTATTTTTAGCATTAAATTAAATTTCTTGTTGTCTTATTTTCACCTACCTCTGTCATAGTTGCAATCATTTTTGACATCATTTTAACAAATTTATTTTTTGCTATATGAATTAGCCAATAATTATCTGCACTGTTAAATTATTACTACTATTTGATAATTAATTCATGACCACGACATATGAAAATATTTCACACAATAATTTGAAATTACACTTTTTTTCGTGAATTTTCATTTTTCTTTCGAACAAAATTTCTTTATCAAAATAAAACAATACACATATTAATTTGATTTTTGTAAACTGACTAATTTAATTTAAATGTCGCGTGCATTTTCTGAATTTCATAAGATAAAGAACTTTGAAATATTGAATAATCAATTAAAAATTGTAAATACCATAAGCTTCCTTTTTTTCCATAAAATATGAAAAACATTTAGAAAAAAAAATGGTTAACTTGGATAAGACTAATTAATAAGTTGCACGAAAAAATTGAATGATAATTGTACAATGTCACTTTTTTGCAGTGCAAAATTTCCTTTTAATGTTTGAAAAGACCTTTTTTCTTTTCCTTTTCAATTTTATTTGAGTTTAAAGTTAAATTTAAAAGAACAGACAAAAAACATAAATTCAACTAATAATTTTGAATCAAATTTTAAAAAATGAAAATGAATCAGTAAACTTTGAATTTGTTGCGTAATAAATTTCCTAATTTTATCACCAATTAATCTAAGCTAGCAACAATTGCACTTTTAAAATTCTTTTGCGTTATCAATATTTGCCATAAGAAAAAACAAAAAATTGAATTGTTGCCGGAAAAAAGCAATTATTTAAAAAAAAAACTGTCAATATCATTGAAAAAGAAATTAATGGAGAAAGTTATTTAAAAAACCATTCAGAATTGTTGAAAAGATAATTTCAAGGAAGCAATTTAAAAAAACAAAAAAATTATAAAAAATCTCTTAAATTTTTTTCGCTTATCCTTAATAAATTTATTTTTAATAATTTGTTTGCGATTAATTTTATTGTAAAAAATTAAAATTTTTTTTCAAACCTTTAATTTAAACAGGAATACATGGAAAGAAGAGAATGTGCTTCAAAAATCGCAAACATTTACTGATTTTGCATGCGAATGCATTTTGCTTGTTAATTTTAGCGCTGTTATCAATATCTATAAAATTCGTTATCATTTTACTAAACGAGGGAGTATATTTCTCACGTGATTTTCAAATAAAAGTAGATTTATTTGTATTTTCATACAATTAAACTGTTTGAATAACATCTTATAAACAATTTTTTTCTTTCTTTTGATATGAAAACAACTTTTACGTCATATGTAAACGTAGCGTAACGTACGGCTTACGGACTGAGCGACCAATTGAAGTAGATTTTAACAGATTCCTCATATGAAATGATTTAATTTCTTTTAATTTAATATCATAAATTGATAATAAATCTAAATTGCTGTTTTTAATTATCGGAGAATTGCAGAATTCTGAAAGTTTTTTTAAAAAAATTAAATTTCACAATGGTGCCGGTTTTTTTCTACTTTTACAAATGCATTAAATTAGAAAAGGAAACAAAAGAATTACTTCCTTGGTAACGGGCAGTGAAAAGGAAAAAGTCCACACTTGGGAATATAGCCTATTGGTATTATTATCCGTAATAAACAAAGTACCGCACCCTCTTATACGTGGCCACAAAGGGTGCTGAAGTCAACAATATCTTTTATGATGTAATTTACTAATCTTAAAATATAATTCAATAATTTCAAATGTACTTTGAAAAATCCACTGAGAAATAGTGCTGAAGTCAAAAATGTGTTTTATTATGTCATTAATAATTTTACAATATAATTCAATTTTTTGGAAAAACTCACTGAGAGATTTTTCGTCAAATTACATCACTTTTCCATGCGTTAGAAAATAAGAAATTTTTAATTTAAAAAAATGTTTCGCCGAAATGATGAAATTGTACTACTTTTTAAATTTTATTTTTCAGTGAAAAAAATTTTGATTATTTTAACAAAATATTAAAAAAAACGAATTAATTATAATTTATTTCAGATTCCGCTTTCATTATTTTTTTGTTCCTCTAATTAAAATTTTAAAGACTCAATTTGAAAAATTTGCAGCTCAGTTGATTAAAGGTTTTTTCATTTCACTTTACATTTGTGGCATGAACTGTTATTTGTCCCAAGATAATTAAAATTAGCCTGAAATCCAAAATTATTTCAAGAATGCAAAATCTGTTCGAGCAATTAATTAATTTATTATTTATTTACTCATTACCAGCAATGTTTAACTTGGAAGCTTTATACTTTGCTAATTTAACAATTTTTATTTTTAATTTTCAAGCTAACTCACAAATTTTAAAAATATAATTCATAGTCACTGTTCTGATTATTGCATTAGTGATAACTTATCAGTGTCATACTGATCTATGAGCGACTATTCAAATGCTTAATTATTTCGACAAAATTATTTCATCTTTTGCATTTGCATAATAGCAGAATGAAATCTTGACAATCTTTAACAAAGTTTAATAATTTTATCAAAATTTTAAAAGTAAACTGAAAAATAGTAGTAGAATAACATTCCACCGTTTTATTTAAACTGCCTAAGTTATATTTTATTACAGAATATTAGCACAATTAAAAAAAAATTCGCAAGTGTTTCAATAATTTACAATGATTTTTTTTCTTATAACATGAAACAAATTATCGTTATTCATCACAACTATTATTCCATAAAATTATAATTATTATTATGATTTCCAATCAGTAACTTTCAATCATTTGCCATGAAACAAATATCGTTAACTCATTATCATCATACAACAACATTGAAAGTACTGAATGAAAATGGCACTGTATTTCATTATATACGTATATATTCAAGAATTCTCAAAAAATTTAAATTCAAAATGTCTGAAAAAAGAAAAAAAAAACAAACAAACTAGATTAAGCGTTTCTTTTAAAGTAAGGCGAGAATAAAGTAGAATAAAGAAAGAAAGGAAAAAGGAAAGGAAAGAAGAAGTGGCAAGGAAGAGAAAGCTGAATTTTCTGGATACTGTTAATTTCGGGATAATTTTAAAATGATGAAAATTATTCATGAATAGATATGAAAAACATATGAAGCACAAATATCGTGATAAACCATATGAGCTTATCGCAATCATATTTGATGATCGCTTAATTAGCAAATGGAAAAAAATTTGTTGTTTATGAAGATGACAAATAAAATAATCAGTTTGTCTGAGGCAAAAAAACAAAAAAACAGTGTTACATTAAAACGAAATATGTTGCTGCTAACAACCGGATTTATTAGTCAATAACCGGACTTATTAGTCGGGAACCGAATTTATTAGTCGAAAACCGAGTTTATTAGTCAGCAACCGGATTCGTCAATTAGTTAATTTTTCTTTTGATTTTTTTTTTTTGAAATTTCTTATTTGTATCATTTTTCAAGCTCATGGCTTTTTTTTGATTATTAATTCGAGAAAATAAAAAAAAATGTACTTTGTAAGGAAATGAAAAAAGAAAAACGATTGCATTACGTAAAACTATTAAATTTTACTTTAAATTTAGAAATCATTAATGTTTATGATTAATTGCATAATATATGAATGATTTTGCAAACTGAAAAAATTTAATTCCGGAATTATTTAACTTCATAATTACAAATCATTAAGCCTCTCTTAATGGTTGTTTTAATATGATACTATAAAACTGGCTGAATGAAGTTTAAAAATGATTCCGTATTCACATTGAGCTTTTCCGCTTATCACAACACTTTATTCCTTAAAGTATTCTTTCCAGCTATCAACATTGTATCCATTAGATCCTTACCGCTATCAAGCCATTTTACTTATTAAATTATCCTTTCATGGCTATCAGCATTTCATCCCGCTAGATTTAGGAAAAAAAAAATTCCTCATTGACATTCCTTTCCTCGTTGCTTAAATTTATGCCTTCAAGCTTCATGGCTCCTTTTCGTCACTTTTTTCCTTTTCTATTAAAATTAAAAAATTTCAAAAATTTAAAAAAATTTAAATTTTGGCTAAATTTGTATTCAGCCAAAATCTCATCCTTTACAAACAACAATTACTCATCAATAAATATATAAAGCCTAGGTTAATTATTAAATCGCATAATAAAATTATTGTTGCCAGAAATTTATAGAAATTGTTGCCAGGAACTTTATTCCAACAAATAAGCAAAACATTTTTGCTCAGTTATGACGATTGCTTTAAGAGAATTTGAAGTTTTCAAATTAATTACTTATCTTAAAATTTTTTTTCATAGTGCCAGTGTTTTTTTCCATTTTTTTTTTGTTTAATCTACTATCATTTATTACAATAAATATGCAAGCAAAACAACTAACTCACTCATAATAAACTTTTCATATTTTAATTCAATTCAAAATTTTATTAATTTTTTTTCGCCATAAATCAAATTTTCATAACAAATGCTTTATCAGTTTCTTAAGTTTAAAAATTTTTTCTTGCCTTTTTCTCTCCAAGTTTTATACCATGAATTATTATTGTTAACTTATAATTATTTCATCCAATTACTGCATTATTTACTTGCTTACGAAATAATAGTTAAGCAAACTACTAACTTCCATATGCACTTCATAAACTACAATTAACTTATAATTAGCTTGAAAGACTATTACATATAATATCTTTACACTACTGCTATAGCTACGTTATCAATTAGCACAAACAGGTATGATGAATATGAAAACATAATTAATAAATTTTAATTTATTTCTTTTTAATTCATAAAAAATAAACGCAACTAAAAGTTTAAAAGGAAGTAATGGTTAAAAGGCTAAAGGAGATAAATGGCAAGTATCAATATGCTTACTTGTTTAAAGTAAAATTTAAATTCGACGATATTTGCATATTGATATCGAAACTAACTTATGATATCTTTTACATTAAAGATACTAAAATTAAATGCTGCTAATTTTACAAATTTTTGAATTTTTAATTTTTTATTTATTTGGAATTTTTAAAATTGTTTGTTATAGAAAGAAATGATTTATCGAAAATTTCCAAATAGATTATCAAAAAGTAAGAAAAGGAAATTAGTTAGTTAATTAGTTTTTAACAGAAATTAATATTTATTACTTTTTATCTTCCGCCATTTTTTAGGTCAGTTTCGACCATTTAAAATAACATTGAAAATTTTACAAAGTGAAAGAAGAAAAGATAAAAAGGGAAAAAATACATCATTTCGGTTGATCGTTAATAATTGTTCAGGTGATAAAAATTTAGTTAATTAATAACACTGCAAAAGTTTTGAAAATATTTTTAATTCAAACAAAGTTGATTATTTTTGCTGCTAAAAAAGTAAAAACAATAAACAGAAGGAGAGAAAAGAATAGCTAACATATGAGAATAATTATTGGAAAAAAAAGCGTTGGAATACTTAATTTAATTATTAATAATATCAGTTAGTATTAGAAACATAGTAACTCAGCTGATAGCTTATTAATTAGTAACTGAATTAGCGCTCATTAACTAATAATTCAACAAGTAATTCATTTTACACTTTCTAATCCTTGCATTCTCTACGTTCATTAAGTTAATGTCGATTTAAAATTCAATTTTTTTAATATTTTTTGCGCTGTTCAAAAAGTTCATCGAAAGTTTATTTGCTATGAAGCTTTAATTGAGATCAAAATTTTAAAATTGAATAATGAAAAGATTCTAAAATCCACACTGACAGTTTAATTGTATGAGAGGTGGTAAAATAATTATTGCAATAAGTTTTCAACTTCTTTCATTCAATTCTCTTTTATTAATTTTCCAAACAAATTATCAAAACGCAAACGTAAACGTTTTAATCAAATTAGCACTTCTATTTCCGTGAAAGATAATCACAGATTACTTTAAGAATGAATAATTAGCCGCAAATAATTAATAATAGAGATTGAATAATAATAGAATTAAAAGTTTAAGTAAATTAATTTAAACCAGTTAATTGATGTAAAGAGAATTCAATAGACAAAATTACTAATCTAAAATGCAAAATTAAAATTAAAAAAGCAAACAGCAGTAAGGCTATGGTTGAGTGAAGAAAAAAAATTGTGCAAATATAATTACAAAGTAAAATTTGATTTTGAAAAAAGTCTTCTGAAAAGAATCAAATTAAAGTTTGAAATAAATTAACTGATAGCAAAAATGATATTTTAGATAACAAAAAAAAAAAAAAAAAAAAAAAAAAAAAAAAAAAAAAAAAAAAATAAAAAAAA
>JARVGP010000651.1:0-35234 GCA_029876185.1 Mansonella ozzardi | reverse complement strand
CTTAGGCCTTCTGATGATTTCTGTTTACGAGTAATTTTGCTTAGGCCTTCTGATGATTTTTGTTTACGAGTAAGTTTGCCTAGGCTTTCTGATTCAAAATAGTAAATCAATGCTTATCATCAATAAACAATAGCAATAATCGTAGCATAGATCAAATAACTATTATCTAACTGAATCATTTGATTTTATTCGTTCCTTATCAACAGACATTCTGTTTAGCAAAGTTCAAATCACACAGTATCGATCGATCGTACCATCTGGACTATCCCATTGATGCATACCAATTATTTGAAGCAAAATTTAATGGACAAATAACATATGGTTGTGTTATGTGAAGAATTGATGCCAAATTACTAAATAGATTACCGAATCTTTGTTGTATTTTTCTTTCACTATGGGATTCCAAGGCATATTTTCAACTTTTAGCCGCAGAATTCCAAGGCATATTTCCAACTTTTAGCCGCACCATTTTACGACATTCACCATTTGAAAGTATTGAAGCTTCATTTCCAAACAAAATAGCAAGTATTTACAGAGGCTGTCAAGAAAATCAGAATGAAATGATGATTTATGGTTTGTAATGTTTGCAGTATTTGGAAAAGTTTACTTTAGCTTGAATTAAGCCAAACTTTTCAATGATGCAAAGAAGTTTCACACTGGAGCTTCTGTCAGTTCAGTGTCATATTTTAGTCACTTGTCATAAAGTTGTACCGTTTTAAATATGATTTATTGTTAATTAGTATAAAAAAGAAAGTGACACATTAAATGTTTGTGATAGTTACATAACTAATAATGAGAGGATTAACTTTGTAATTGTTGGGCTAATTGGTGCGAGAAGGAATTAGCAATAATAAGATTAATTTTGGTCAGTAAGCAAAGTGAACTTTGCCAGAGTGAAGGGTAAAATTATTAAGTGAAATATTGTCATAGAAATAAAAAACAATTGAGAAATGATAGTTTCTATTATTCATTAGAGCATTATTTGTTTAAGGTTGAATAATTACATAAAATTCATTAAATAATTTAAGGAGTGGTTACGAAATTAATCAAATAGTTTATTCAAATGACATAAAATTCATACCATTTTATGATCAAGTTGTCTATCTACTTGATTTATAACTATATCGCCAAACTATTATTGCATTCATGTGTAATTTTCAGAATTCGATTAAATTTCGTTCGAAATTTAGTAAAAAAAAAATTTGGATCAGGAATGTTGCTATAGAAAAAAAGGAAAAAAACTAGATATTTTGTATGATTACTTAGCTGAGTTGCTATTTTATTCCTTTCTTGCAAAAGATTAATTCACATTACCAGTACTCAATGTTATCTTACAATTTCTATCTTGATAATTTCTCAAAAACCTTACTTTCCCAGCAAGATGTTTACAGGAATATCAAGTTGCTAGCATTACTGAAAATCAAAGATAGCATATTGGTTGGAAATATTTGGTTAGTTACATCCATATTCCTTCATTTGTGTTGGTAGTATTCCTGATACTTCCTAGTGTTATCCTTGCATATTTAAGTAGAACATATATGAGAAGCTTTTCAAATTCAAAATCTAATCTACATACTTAGAAATATAGCTTACTTATTAATCTGTTTCCCATCCAGTAGTTGTAACCTAAGAAGTTATATTCTCTTCAAGCAGTTATACTAAGGATTTATATGCTCTTTCAAAGACAATAAATATTTCAATTTATTTCAGTATGGTACGGGATGGTACAGTAAACATAAAACGATAAAGAAAGTTCGTAAAGTAAATTATTTATTTATATAGATTATTTTAAAGTGTCAAAGTATTTAGCATTTTGAAAAATAGTATTTTAAANTCAAAGACAATAAATATTTCAATTTATTTCAGTATGGTACGGGATGGTACAGTAAACATAAAACGATAAAGAAAGTTCGTAAAGTAAATTATTTATTTATATAGATTATTTTAAAGTGTCAAAGTATTTAGCATTTTGAAAAATAGTATTATTTTAAATACACTTGCATTAATTAATCAAATTAATTATTCTACGAATTAAACAGGATTATAACAAATATTTCAAATGACAAACATGATCGTTGAATCTCCGAGTAAAGAAGCCTTCAGATTCCATAGTATCCAAGTTCGACTAACATTCAGATGGAGTCGAGACTTTAGAAAGGAAAATATGAATTTAACATGGAGTAATCCCGTACACTGCAGTGGTCATTAGCAAGCGCAAGGTGGAAAAGTTCAGTCATATTGCGGGAGAAAGATTATCATCTAATCAATTCAGTTACTCAGTTTACCTTTACTAACGAAGATAATTACTGTTATTCCTCTGCATAAAGCAATCACCTGTTTAGATTCTGAATTAATAGAAAACTAATGTTTTGTTCTAAAACTGCTTCGAAAAAAATCTTCAAATGACGTTTTATTTGGTTAACATATTTTTACAAACACCGTTTTCAAAGTATAACATGCAATTCGTGTATAAACTTGCCACTAATCCATAATCATATATTCGAGAAGTTCGAATTAGAGTAGTTACCGGAAATATATTTTGCTCGACTAATGCACCTTTTGAGATCATCGAGAAATAATTACCCATATCGGAAAGTAATGCTAATATTACTGAGAGCGATTCTTCGTGTGGTATGTCATTCTCATGAAACTCCACCTGTACAATAAATTTCGATAAAAAGGCATAGAAATAATTTAAATAAAGATTGGAACATTTAAATAGGAGATTTAATTTTAATTGGAATTACTATTGAATTAGAACTTCGAAAAAAATCATACAATTCATGCGAATTAATTTGCAAATTAAAATAATGCAATCTGTAGTGTGGTAGCATAAAATTGCATAAATTGATTATAAGTGAAATATGGATAAGCTATAGAGAACTTACAATAACAGCAATTTCTGTAATGGGGAATGTATGAGCAGAAGCACAAAATGCCATTACACCGTCAGTAAGTTTCTCACTGAAATAGCGCAGCGTGATACGTGAAAGTTGCCATGGCTTTAACGTTGATTCTGTGGGAATTGATGTGGGTGGCTGATGTCGAAACCAATAAAGCTGAAATTAAAACTTGAAAAATTTCGTAAAATCATTTACGAAAAATTCCATATAATGATTTTTTAGCATGCAGCTCTATCATTTCTCATCGTATCACATTAACATACATATCATGCAAGAAAATAAATGTAAACAACGTGAAAATAAACATGTTACCTTTGTACGATCATTAGCGATATTAGCTGCACAGATGGTGCACAAGAAATGAAAGGCATCGTTATCCGTTGTTGCTTCTTCATTGCTACATAAAATCAGTAATAGATTGATATTCGGTTCCGGTTCCACCTCAATACCTCCAATTAACATTTAACAAAATACTGCAATAAATAATTTTAATTTAATTCTTTTTCTTTTGCTCAATAATTACATTAAAATTAAAATTAAATTAATTTACAAACTAAAAAAGTTAGCGAGGAAGATAAGCAGAGAAATGAATTGTAAAATGGAAGTAAGAGAGAGTAGAAGTGAATGGAAATTAAACAAAATTAACAGGGAATGCTAACAGATAGAGTAAATAAAATAGGTGGAGCGAAAGTTTGCACAATTTTCGAACTGAGGAGCATCAATAGCGTAGCGCAACAACAATGGCTACTTTTGAGACTGTGAATTGCATAGTGCGACTACGATGGCTGCTTGTTAAATCGATAATTCAGCAATCTTAGGTTTCCTCTCGTATTTGATTTCAGATTGGTAGTGCATTTACTTTAATTTATTTCGTGGTAACAGCCAAACGTGATAGACTGTTTTAAGTCGTTCATTTTTCAAATTTATTATTCAGTTGATTCAGGCCAGATTGGCTTTCGCTTTATTTTTAAGCATTTGCTAGGAAATCTAGAAATTATTTCAAAAATAAATTACTGTAAGTTATTTCTGTAAGTTTATCATACTGTCTTTAGAAGATTTTTCACATTACTTTGGAGATTTAAAAAGTTCTAGAAGTTGCAGCACGCAAAAATAGCGTTATAATTAATAAGCGTCAATCATGGGTCGCATGCACAATCCTGGCAAGGGTATTTCGCAGTCGGCGTTGCCCTATCGTCGATCTGTACCAACTTGGCTCAAGCTTTCAAGTGAAGAAGTTCAAGAGCAAATCACTCGTCTCGCCAAAAAGGTAACCTCATTGTATATATTGCATATGCTCTCATTTTGTTCCTTATTTGACACGTGCAAAGATAGGCACTTACCGTAGAATTATTAGGATTTTGTCAAAAATATAGAATTAGTTTGGTTTTGTCAAGAGAAGTGTGAAAAATTAGAGAAATGGAAAAAATATAACCAAATATAGTTGAAGGTTAACGGTTTCAGTGTACTTGAAGGTTTTTAGAAAGATTAAAAAGTTGTGGATGTATGCGGACTGAAAAGACCTGAATTGTGTTTTCCAGTCCATTTCTTTAGTGCTATTGAAGATAGTTGAAGTGTGATATGGTAAAATTCCTTTATGTTGATATATAGTTCAGTTGGTTTTCTTTCTGGAGAAATCCACTTCTTGATTCATTTTACAGCTCTTTGGAGATGTCGGAAATTATTTTACACATTTATGTAAGCATCAGAACAGTTATTTTATACATCCCGCTGTGGTGTTATCGAGTAATGCTATTTATCTTACAGGGTTTACGTCCCTCACAAATTGGCGTAATATTACGTGATTCACATGGCGTTGCCCAGGTTCGACGCGTTACCGGTAACAAGATTGTACGCATTCTGAAAGCCAAAGTAGGACATTGGTTACTACGTTTTTAATCGATTCAGTTGTATTAATGGTTGGGCCGACGGGGTATTGTGATGTTTGGGTCATATCACCTGTAATTAATTAATCCTCCGATAGTTCAATAATTAATGTTGACAGTCACTCATTTCTTCTGGACATCTAATAATTTTTCAGGGTATGGCACCTGAAATTCCGGAAGATTTGTACCACCTAATTAAAAAGGCAGTTAACATTCGCAAGCACTTAGAACGAAATCGCAAAGTTCGTTAAATCGGTTTTTTTTCAATTTCTAGTAAATGTTGAATTCTTTGATTTCCGGTTTTATTGACGCGCTGATTTTAATTTATATATGGTTTTCGAAGAGCTGGACATACTTTTATCAAAATTTTCATGTTTAATTAAATTTATTTTTTATTGGATAAGAAGTAGTTGGTATTACATATTTTCATCGTTTTTCTTTCCCAGTGATTAGCGGCAATGATTACTGTCATTATTTATAGGATAAAGATTCAAAGTATAGACTGATTCTCGTCGAATCACGTATCCATCGCTTGGCTCGATATTACAAAACGAAACGTCAATTGCCAACCACATGGAAATACGAATCTTCGACGGCATCGGCACTTGTTTCATAAAGTGAATAACTTCGTTGTGCTGTTGTCACTTTGCTTCGCTTTTCTTTGAAAAGTCTTTTATGAAATAAATATTTGTTTAATGTTGCACATGTTTGATGTTTGCTTCAAAACACTAAATTCACGGTTGACATGAATCAATAATGATTTCAGTAATTAGTAGATACTGATGACAAGGTTGTAGTGAATATTGCTTAAGCTCAGTGGGTCTCTGTGCATTACACATAACGTAGCGTATCTTTTTATGTTACACACTGACAGCTTCGAAATGAATTAATTTCTTGGGGTGTTTCCATTTTGTAAAAAAGATTTTGGGGGGAAGGTTTATTAGAATATGGTTTTTACGTTTGGCTGTTTGAATATATGCCAGGTATCATCATCAGTCTACTCACATTTCACCAAAACATTTGGTAGTAGAATTTGGCCTACGATCGTGTGCCTACGATCACAGCAGTAAGAATTTGTTTCTGGCTTTTTTCCGATGATTGGGTTGCCCAGCAACACATTCAATGAGACTATGTGTTGACTAATTTTGTGCTTGTATGTTCAAAGATGAAAGTAAGTTTTATGCAATCCTTTGCTCGAATTTCTTAGCAAATTATGATAAATGATAAAGCAGTGAGTTAGAAAAGCAGTAGAAATATCCCAACAAGAGCTAATTTGCAGTTAATATGCAGTTTAACAGAAGAAGAATTTGGCCAAGGTGAGCCAATTTTTGAATGGCGTCCAAAAGGGAACTATCTGGCCGTTGCTGGGTTAGTCTTGTTTACTTGTTGATCAGTTTAAATATTGCTATTTGCTCTCATTATGAAGTGTCACATTTGTTTTGTAACATTTCATTATTAATTGTATCGGTATGAATTAAATAAATAAATTACGGAAAAATTACTTTATGCCTTATTATTCTTATGTTGTACTTATTTTGCATTTTTATTTTTTAAGTCCAAGATTTAAATTATATTTACAGCAGCAACAATGTAATTCAAGTAAGGAAGCGAATGGATTAGTAGTGATTTGAAATATGAAAATTTAAATCATTTTTTCAGCTCGAATAATTGCGTGAAACTATTCGACCGAAGTGGCAACTTAATTGATGAGTTAATCCTACCTGGGTAACATTTGTTTTTATAGTTTCAATTAGTTATTTGTTGACTTCATTGACTAATTATACTCTCTGTATTATTACCTGTTTGCGTTAAATAATTAAATTTGTTTAATTTTTGTTAATAAATATGCTTTTTAAGCCTTTAAATATTGTCTTTTCCTTTTTGCAAATGTTATTTTTTAAAATTTATGATCATAAACTTATAATGCAAAAGTTTTTATGCGTGAAAGTTATTAGGTCTGTTTTTTCTTTTTTATGATTATTTAATTTTTATCTGTACAGGCGAGTGGAAGCAATATCATGGGATAAAGATGGTGATATGTTAGCCATAATAAATGATAAGAGTACAGCGGTAACATTATGGGAATTTGCACTGAAAAAAATTAGTAAATTAGATAGCGGTATGAGTGGAAAGTAAGTAATTATTGCTGTGTAATGCAATTTAATTACAAGTTTCATTCTTGATAGACCTAGATTTCTCATCAAACTTTCAAAAATTGATAACAATTGCAAAATTTAGCTGATAATTTTATTAGCTTTAACTTTCATCGATATGTTTTAAAATTTTTAAGGGACAAACCAACATTCATACTGTGCTCTCATATTTCACCAGTTTTGGCTATTGGTTATCATAGTGGGGATTTGTTATTTTATAATCAACGCACTTCACGGCTAGTTTTTTTGTGTATAAATTATTGCATGAATTCTGTTATTTCTTGTTTCGATGATGTTTTTAGTTGTTCTTCGAATTCTTTTTATATATAAAGCCTATAGAACAGAGAAATCATTGAAAAATATTTGATTCAAGAAAATATCCTACTGTAAATTATTATGGAAAAAAGGAATTTTGACGGCATCCTCTACGGGATAGAGAAATGATAGATTTGAAATCATGAGAAAGTAATTATGTTGTTAATGAAATGAAAAAAAGTGTTCCTTTTTGTAGCAAGACTTCAGCAATCGCTAAACATCAAAGTGCCATAACATGTGGAGCATTTTCAAATACTGAATTGCTTGCATTGGGTTCAGCTGATTCATCGATCACTGTTAGCAGCATTAACGGTGATTTGATATATTCGTTCATGTGTGACATGGAACCATCAATGATAAAAAATGACATATCACCATCGTTGATTAAATTTTATGATCGGAAGCAACCAAATGATAAAAATGCAAAGCCTGACATAATGGTTAATTATTTATATTTTTTAAGAAATAATTTAGTAAAATCATTGATATATCTTCATTAGTTATCTCCAGTGATTTTTAATTTGTTTTGTTGTTATAAGAATCTGATATCAGAGGTTATCTGTAATTGACTGATTACTTCAATCATTTTCACCAAATGAATTAGGCAAAATATTTATTTAATATTCAATATTCAGTATTACTTTTTGTGGTTATTTATTCCTAAGTAGTAACAATTTCCTGAAAAAATCCTCCACTTTTTCATTTTCTTTCATTTATCAAAAAGAATGAATTTTCTGAAAAAAATACGAATTTACGATATTCCATTTATACCAATTGCTCAATTCCTGCAGTATCAAATAATTTCAAACGAAATATTGTCATATCTATTTCAGTTAAGTGCTGTTTTGAACCAGAATATTTTGTTCTTAGTAGAATTGAATGGCGATGCGCAACCTATCAATCTTCATTTTCAACCCCATTACGGTGAAATTGTAACATATTGCTGGTTAGTTATTTCTGTCACAGATATCAGTTATACATATCTTACATATTCAGAATTTTCAGAGTAAAAATCACTACACAACTTAGTTTCAACTTAGTTTGAAAAATTGATGCATATTATAATTCAAAGAAGAAATATAAGATGGACATGTTAGTAACTATAGCTAAAATGATGACAATACCGGAGGAGACATCATTTTCGAAGTATTTTTTGTTCTCATGAAAGAATAATTTTTGAGGTATCGGAACAATTTTTTATTATTGGGTTTTAATAAAGGCTTCTTGGTTTGTATTACAACGATCGCCTCGGAGATTGGTCAGGTTTGTTAACTTTATCTTTACGCTACTATCATCTTAATTTTTTCTCTTTTTTCCAAAATTAGTTATTTTCAGTCAGTTATTTCAAAAATTATTTGACATGTTATTTTATTCGTTTATTACTTGTAAATAATTATTTGTAAAGCTATGTATTCGTATAAGCTCTTAAATAGCTTTTAAGATACTTGTTTTTAAAATAATGTATTTTAAGGAAATATTTGCAGTGCAAGATTTCAAGACATATTTATCATTTATATGCATCAATGAAGCATTTTCTAAAGTTCTGCTGATTGGTGATAATCAGTAAGTATTTTGTTTTTCAAATCTTTGAATAAGTGTTCTTGTTATCATGTTGTTATTTCTTTGCTTTGTAAATAATGACAATAATTTCCATTGAATCAAAATACGTATATTGTGTAGTTTTTTAAAACAATTTTCATCAGAATCTTAGAATTTGGCGACAAAAAATTTTTTTCAATAGGATACGAGTACGTGAATTGAGTCAGCTTGATGAAATTGTTGAAATTGTCGAAATGGACATCAACAATGGTTTGTTATTCGTTACAAATTCAACTACTATTACCTTCTTTGAATTTTTTCCTGACACCATTAATATTCACGGTAAATCTAAGTTCAGCATTATATTAAGCGGACCACTGAGATAACGTTTAAGATTGACGGATATCTGAACTAGAAACTTTACATAACAAAGAAGTATTTGCGGTATATTACGAAGGCAAAGCGGTGTGATTTTCAGTGATATCAATACACCAATTAAACGAATTTTAATAACTATGTAAAGTTATTTTAAAAAAAAGTATTGTAAAATTATCTTTTTCAAAGTTAAACGCCTAGTATAGCTATTTTGGAGAAACGAATCTTTGTCTGATGATAAGTAGAAAGAAAAATAGAAGAAAGAAACATATAAACAAGTGTCAAACATTGATGAAACAACTGAAAGGATATTTGTCGGAAGATTTCTAATAGTTTAATTCTATTTATTTTCGAAATCGAGCTCATTATTCTCAAATTCTTACGAAATCTGAATGAATTCTGAAAGAGATCGATTCATGAACAACATTTCAAATTTTCAATTTTTTTCTTTAGATTTATGCAGTATTTCAACAAATTACGATGGACAATTGGTTGCTGTCAGTACTCGATCTGGTACATTACACTTGCTTCTAACAAAAATTCCCATACTCGGGGCGGCTTACCGGAATACTATTGCTATTTTGTCATCATTGAATGAGATAACTCTCTTTAGAGAAGGAGAAAAGGTGAGCATATCTATTTAGAAATCGATTGATAATGCCTTATTCAAATTCAAGTATTGAAATTCAAAAGGCATTTCAATAGCATCTTATCATCAGGATCCATCAATAACAGTAAAAATTGGAATAGAACCAACAGGAATCGCTCTGGGCCCAAAACATATTGTAATTTCATTGAATAATCATGCATGGCTCTATGAAATTAAAACAAAAGGTAAATAATGGAAAACTCCTAACGATCCACATTATTTTATGCTTCTAAATTGCACTCTAGAATAAATTATTTGATTGTTAGGATGACATGATGTAATAGTTTTAATCTTTTTTAATTCCAACATTTATAATTTTGTTGATAAGTCGACCTCAAAACAAAAGTTTTTTTTTATATCAGTTCAAAAGTGTTTTAAAAAATTGTATATTTCATTCCTAAGTGATATTTTTATACAATCCAGTTTATAATAATATAAATTTGAACATATCCACTATCCTTATGCCATTTTTTTGTAATTTATTGAAACGGTGCAGGAGTTGGACACGTCTATGAAATGGACTATTTGTCAACAATTAATGCCATGCATATAAATGAGAAATACGCTGTTGCTAAACTGGATAATCGGGCACAATTGCGCAAGGTATGATTTAAAAATATCTGCTTAATCTGCAATTTTTTCAAAAATTTAACTTATGCCAAGAAGTTATCCGTTATTATCCACTGAATATATTTTGAAAATTTACAGTTGCATGATGAAAACGAGAAATATAATGACGAAGAAAATGGATTTATCATTCCGGATCCGGAGCATGCCAATTATGGGCTTCAGGACGTTGCTCTCACCAATAATTTTCTTATCTATTGCACAAATGCATGAATTTTAATTTATTTGATATATACTGAGAGTGGAGTGATGTGCAGAGGGCATCATTTTATTTGAAATTTCGATCTGTCCAGAAATTAGTTCATTTAATTTTTGATTCATTTTGAGCTTTAACTGATTTTAAAAATTTCACGGTCAGGATCTTTCAATTTTAATTGCAGGATGGGCATCTGTATTATTATTCATTAGCAAAAGATATATATGTGAACGAATACAGACATGTGGCAGGAATCATATCATTATATCCGGAACCTGAAGGAATTACGCTTTGTTTTTTTGATGAACGCTTAAATGCATACATTTATAATCCTGTCGATGACGAACCTATAAAAATCCCCTCAGTTGATTCCATTGCTCATGTGAATTTTCAAATTTTTTATATAATCCATAAATATTTGACAGATATTTTGAATTCCATTTTTAGCTAAATCGTTTATATTTGTCTTTTTAAACGAGAATGAGCTCATTTAGATGTGTCTTTAAACTTCTCTAATCATGAACATTTTAATTAAAATGAGTTGTAGAGTGCACTGGGAAATTTTTGATAATATATTGGAGTGCAAGAAACAGTAGGGTAAATTGAATAGAACAAAATAAATAAAAAGGAAAAAAGAGGTGCAAATAATTATCATCTTTAGTTATTATTATAGCTAAAGAACTGTTTATGGGAGAATTTCTCCGTGGATCGTGATACATTTGTTGTGTGTGACAGTGATGCTGTTCATGTGTTTCTTTTGTCCAAGAATCAAATAGAAAGTAAGTTTATTAAATTGATCTTCAGCATCAATTAACATTATATATCAAACATTAATTAGTCATAGCATGATTCTGTATTGATGGTAAATCAGTCCTTCGTAATTCTTGCAAAAAAAAGAAGCATGATGTAATTTACTCTGGCTTTTTAGCCTGAATTACGGAACTATTTGATTTAGAAGCATCCATAGAATGCATTGGAAACAAATCATTTTGCAGTGAAATTAAGGAAACAGTTACGCAACTCTAGCATTGTTTCTTCTCAGTGATTCATTTACTGTTTGGATAAGAAGCACTTTCCAAAGTTGAAAGTCTGTCCAATTCCCTGTCCAACCCATTTACGACATAAAATTTTATCACTATTTCGGAAGTTAAACATTGAATTAAATGCTTCGGAACAAAAAAATTGCTGGTTGTTTGTGTGACTTCAATGATTTAACTTCTGTATTCTTCACTAGAACTGTCAGTTTTTTGACTTGATGATTTTTTAGATGTTTCATTAGTAAAAATTGGAGTTACAAAAATACCACATGGACATATTCCATTGATGCTTTGTAAGGGAATTGTGCACTGTCAAACGCAAAATGGACGTATTAGTAGCTTACAATTAGAAAGCCATCGAACTGATATGGTATTCGATGGGAAATCTTCGAAAACAGTTAGTATTAATCAATGATAAACTATTCATTGTTTGCGTTTCATTGATGGAAGAGTCAAAAAAAAATTTGCATTTATCACTTTTATTAAATTTTAGCTGGAAAAGTTACTGGATCAAGCGCTTAGTCTTAGAAGGTTCGTACATTTTCTAATCTCTAACATCCACATCTATGAAATGAAGCAGCAATTTATCCATTTAAGCATAAAAAATTTTGAAAAAAAAATCGAACATTAATTTGTGTTATTTAATTTTAGATGGATATATGCATGGCGTATATGTGAATATACGAAAATTCATGAGCACTGGAATAAATTCGCAATCGCAGCCACAAAAAATGGCGAAATAGATTTAGGTTGTGTTAGCATTGTAAATTACTTTCATTTTCTTAGCTAACAGTGTTTAGGTTTTCATAATTTCCATACGGAATTAATTTCAGAAAAAATAAAATGCGAAAATTTCTTTAGCAATTCGGATTTTCAAACAGATCGATAAAGTGCGTATTGTTTGGAGCTTGGAAGAAATACAACATATTGAGGAAAAAACTTTGCTAAATGGATATTTGGCTCTTTTATTAGGAAATTTTGATGCAGCAGAAGAATTTTTTTTGCAGTCGAGTAAGCCAAAAGAAGCTTTAGATGTAAGATATAGTTTTTTGCATTTCCTAATTTCCGATTATTTAATTTCAAGAACTGCATCTAAGTTGTAAACTTGTGGACCTAATTTTCATAGAATTCGAAATGAAAATTTCGATAATAATATCTTAATTTAGATTTTACTGTTAACATTATGCAACGAAAACATTTGCATTTAATTCGTGGTATATTTTTGTTTTTTCAGATGCGTCGGGATCTGCTACATTGGGATAGAGCGTTGAATTTAGCAACACGTTTGGCTGAGGAAGAAGTCC
Source organism: Mansonella ozzardi (assembly GCA_029876185.1). Lineage (NCBI taxonomy): Eukaryota > Metazoa > Nematoda > Chromadorea > Rhabditida > Onchocercidae > Mansonella > Mansonella ozzardi. The sequence goes on along the minus strand of JARVGP010000651.1, from coordinate 22,253 downwards.
CATTAATTTCAAAGGAATATGCACAACATTTAGAATTTATGTAAGCTTTATATGCTTTAAATATTGCATTATCTTCTATGCAGCATTTAAGTGTAAGTGTAATAGTGCAAGGTAGAATTACATAGGCTATTAGGTCAAATTTCGATTCACAATTTAATTTTCAGGGGTAATTATAGTCATGCACTGATGCAGTACGAAAATGGGTTGATTGAAAATTCGGACGAAAGTAATGAACAGGTTTCTCCTATAACATTATGTTTCCCGATTCTCGACCATTACCTCTGTGTAATTCTTCTGAAGAATGACTTGATTTCTGCTTTGATTTTTTTGTTTTGATGCATATTGAGCTGTCGATTTTAAATATAAATTGAAGGTTATGGAACATAACGTGGTGTGCAAGTCAGGCATTGCTCGGATGTGTATTCGTACAGGAGATATCCGAAAGTAAATCATATTCTTCTACAATGTTTATCCATATTTATTCTTATGCATGTTTTTGTGCTATTTGTTTAATCACAATTCAGAAATGTTTTATACTTTATCTCAATATATAAATGTTTCCATATATTCATAATTCACGTGCTTGAATTAATCAAATTTGTTTTTATAGGGGAATTGAAATCGCTGCAAGTGCTGAAGGACGAGATGTCAAGCGTGATTGTGCGTTAATTCTGGAACAGCTAAAGGTTTGTTTATGGCAATTGTTTTACGGGATGCAATTTCGAAAGAAAAGAAGAATTTAATGAGAATTTGATTTCTACATATTCTTAAAAAAATAATTTGAAGATAGTGATTTTGCAGCAGTATAGTGATGCAGCATATTTATATGAACTTGGACATTTTTATGATCGAGCTGCTGCAGTTTCACTGAAAGCTAAGAATTGGTATTTCTGCTTAATTTAGTCTCTGCTTTTTCTTGTTTTCTTGTGTGTAAATGTTACATTTTTCAATTTCTGTTTACTTTGATTGTTTTCAGATTAAAATTGAAGAATTTTCTGAAAATCCATTATCTAATTTTTTGCAGGGTTAAAGTGGGCAGTCTTTTACCCAAAGTCCATTCACCAAAAATTCATACGGCATATGGCGAAGTGATGGAAAGTGAAAAAAAGTATAAACAAGCTGCGATTGTAATATTTTAAGATTTCTCTTTTTGAATCATGGAAAGATCATCATAAAAATTATTTTTAATTGTAGTGTGTGATGTTATGAAAGTTAAAATAAATTTCAGGCTTATAAAAATGCCCGAGATTACGATAACTTAGTAAGACTTCTGTTAGAGCATTTAAATAGGCCCGAAGAAGCGGTAAGTATTGTACGAGAAAGTAGAAGCGTTGAAGGAGCAAAACTTGTGGCAAAGTAGGTTCCTTCTGTATTTTTTCGCTTATTTCTCCTATTTACCAAATTCCATGACAATCATTTGACTGTTTCCATTTTATATTATAATTCTGTTATTACTCTAGTAGTTTGAATGTATTTCTTTTTCTTTAGATTTTTTATGAAACTTGGAGATCAAGATTCAGCCATCCAGTTTTTGGTACTTTCTCAATGCCAACAGGTGAACTGCAAGATTTTTGGTTTTGAAATTGTCTAGCAAAATTGATACAAAAAATTCGATTATTGCTCTATAAAGCATTACTTTAAATAAAATGTAATGGCGCAATATTATTCGGTGCTTTCTATGTTTTTTCTTGGAAATGATGAAAGCCATACTTCGGCGAAATTTGCTATTGAGATTGAGAATAAGTTTCACATTATCAACATTTAATTTAATCAATTGTCTCGTTCCTCACTTTTTTTGTTTAGGAAGCGTTTCATCTAGCAGAAACAGAAGAAAGAATGGATATTTTCGCTGATGCTATTGGAGATGACGGAACGATAGATATGTTTCTGCAACTAGCTGATTATTATGGGAAAAATATGAATTCACAGAAAGCTGGATTTTTTTATTACAAAGCAGGGCAATATTCGAAGGTTAAGACGGTTACAATAACGAGGATAAAAAAGAATTACAATCTCTCCTTCTCTGTGCTACAAACTATTAAAAGCAGAGAATTCATTTTTTTAACTCGGGAATTTGTAAATATGTTTATGAAGCTCTTTGTTCTTCCTTTCTCCATCATTTTCTCGACTTCAGTTTTAATCAGTTGGGAATATTCATCAAAAAATATGCCACAACAAAGAGACGAAATAATTCTGATAGCCATAAGAAGAAAGATGAATATAAAAGATGAATAGATTTCATTAAAATTGAAGTTATAAAGCTTTTTCATTTGTGAATGAAAAAAGCTAAGTCTAAATTATTTTAATATGTAATTTTAATATTTTAAAATAATTATAACCAAATTTTATATCATAAAGCGAACGTTTCTATTAAAATACTTTCAACCAAATATTAGAAATAGGTAATAATTTATATACGATTTAGGCATTAGATTATTTGCTTACAAATGATGAAGATATACAATCGATGAATACGGCAATAGCATGTGTAGTAGAAGCACGAGACCCTGACCTAAATTCTCATATGATTGACTATTTGCTTGGTGAAACTGATGGTATTCCTAAGGTGTATTTTGAATTTCTGTGTTTTAATTGTCACGTCTTGTTTCATTCTTTTACTGGCAATACAGAAAATTATGTCGTATTACTAGGCGTATTTTTTTCGGAAGACGGTACTTGTAAGTTTGAGATTTATTCTTGAACTATGAAAAAACATTTCAAAGTTTCACGTGCCTATGAAATTCACGCGCCGATTTGGGAGAAGAGGAAAATTTAGTATTTTGTTAGCAGTTCGGATTCTTTTAAATATTCCCTGAAGTATAAAAAAAGTTGTGCACCATATTTTTGATTTTTTAGAATCCGAAATTCCTATTTAAATATTATATTGCAATGAAAATGTACCGTGACGCGGCAAAAACAGCGGTTGTCATAGCTACCATGGAGCAAGAAAACGGTTCGTATCGAATCGCACATAAACTATTGTTTGGTATGTATCAGGAACTGAAGAATGAAGGAATTAAAGTACCATTTGAGATGCAAAATAATCTGATGTTACTGCACAGTTACCTCATAATCAAGGTAAATTTTGGGCAATGGTTTTTTTTCTGTTTAACTATAACATTTCATTGCACATTATCAATAACTGTATCATGAAATAAATACTTTAGTTTGAGAATTTGAGCTATTTTATTCCATTTTGAGAAGCCGGAGAACTACCGCTAAAAAGGATTCGTAATATATCATTTTAAAAAAATAGAATTGCAAAAGACAGAAGATGGGTGATTTGATTCTCCTGCTTTTTTTCTTTTTCGACATTTTAGTTTCTTCAAACCCTTGTATGAAATAAAATTTTTTTTTTCAATGTGAAAAATTAAAATAATTTTCTTTTCAACAGAATTTAGTGAAACGTGGTGAACATATGAAAGCTGCACGCATGCTAATAAGAGTAGCCAGTAGTATCAGCCAATTTCCAGCACGTTAGTTCTTCATTATTACTGAATTCAAAGAAGAAAGCAATAGTATTACTAGAAAAATTGAGAGGTATCATTCTTATAATCTGAATATACGAAAAATTTAAGAAAAATAGACAATAGTTAATTAAGGCCTCAATAAATTGCATTGTACTCAGATCTTTATGCTCACCTCTTTAAATTTCTGGATATTTTTTTTTTTTAAAATGATGTTTAATTTGAAAAGAGATGACAAATAACTATTGCTTCTATTGTATCTTGCAGATGTAGTACCTATTCTCACAACTAGTGTGATTGAATGTACTAAAGCAGGTCTTAAACAATCGGCGTTCAAGTTTGCTGTTGAGTTGTTAAAAGATTGCAATCGGAAAAGTATTGATGAGAAATATCGCAAGAAAATTGAAGCTGTTGTGAGGTAACCCTGATCAGTTTAAAAACAAAAATTTAGACAAAGCTAAAAATTATAAACAATTGGAGTGCAAAATATTTTTAACATAGTAATTCTTCATTTTCAAAATATAATATTTGACTTATGGATTTCCGATTCTTTGTGGAAACATCTGATTAACTTAAATGTAGATGAGCGGTTAATTATAATTGGAATATGCACCGATCTTGGGTGTGTACCGGTGACCATGCTACAAAGGACAGCAACGATTGGTTCTGTCCTTGCCATAGCTCATATTACAATATCAGGTTGAATAATTGGAGGGCCTGCACCAAAAAATATGGCTATACCTAATTATTTTTTCCCAAGTAAAATGTTGTAATAATTGGCAAAAAGACTTAACCTAGTATACCATCTCTTGCATTATGGTGAGGAATTTTTAGAAGCGACGCAGATGGGCACCACAGAACACTTAGGATATCTCATTTGCTAACACATTGTGAGATGATGTTATTTTTTGCTTGAATGATAATCAATTTTTCAATTTCAGGAAATCTGATAGACTACCAGATCCAGAAGAACCCAAAACATGTTGTCCATACTGTGATAATCCAACGGAAGAATCTGTTCTTGTTTGCACATCATGCAAAAATCTGATTCCTTATTGTATTGTTACGGTTAATATTTTCAAAAATTACAAATGTCGTCTAACTTTCCCATCTTGTGTAAAAACATGACATTGTATATGTTTTGCAGGGCTTACATTTGGTTAGCAATGACTTTGCAGCATGTCCATCATGTGGCTTTCCTGGTTTTTATTCCGAATTAAAAAGGTTAATTATAGAATTTTATGAATTTTATTTTATTTTTCTCATAATAAAATTAAAAAAGAAGTTTACAGGATTAAATTTGCTTTATTTTGCACTTCGATTTCAGCAGTTTTAGCCAAAAATTCTCGCTCCTCTAAATTATTCCGTTCGATTTGTCCTGTAGTACCATCAAATATAATATTTATTATGTTTGTGACATCATATAAAAGAAGAACAAAAAATGCCCATAAGAAACCATCCATTTTTTTTCTTCAGTGATAATGGAATCACATTGATTTGATTAGTTTCAGGCTCAAAGATAATCATGAAGTTTGTCCAATGTGTGGTGACGAACTCAACGATTTGCAGCTAGTAGATGATGTGAAACAGTTTTTAATGAATGACAAAAAAACTGAAAACAATAAAAATTAGGAAAACGAAGTTGTAAACGATTGCCTTTACAGAAGTGCTCTTTGCTATATTATTCATAACAACACCGTCAGTTAATCATTTTCAAAGAATATTCTACTTCTGTATTGATTATTGAATGAGAAAACATCACGAGAAAATACCAGGAAGAATAATTAAAAAAATGTTACTGCAGTGTTATAAAATTTGAAATTCACTTTCATAAGTTGCATTTAGTTCTAATATTAAGCACTCTCAAAATTTCACAGTAACGTCGTCAATTAATCATCTTCAAACAATAATTCCTTCACTAGTAGTTCATTAGCACACTGTTCACCAGACAATCTTTTCGCCTAAAATGGAGAAAACAAAAAATATAAAATAAAAAGACAACTATGTATATTTATATATAAAAAGAAAAATAGAGATACGTAAAATATGAGATTAATGAATTTCATTTCAGAAAAAATAAAATGCTTCCCTTTATGCAATCAGCAAAAGTAATTGTTTTATTAAATGGGATTTGAGATCTCATCTGTACGATAATTAACTAGTAAAAAAAAAAAAGAGATAATTAAACCTTATTGCTATAATCCAGCAGTGTGGGAATCTCTTTAACTTTAAATCTTTCATCAGTTCGAAATATATTTGTTTGGTTTTTCCAGCTGAAACTGTAACATTAGTAATGATAATTACATTAAATGGCGAATAACTACAAATATTTTATTCGAAAAAGTGTTTAGTTGTAAATAAATCTAAAAAAATTTTAAAATTCTCTCAAAAAAAATTTCTATTCGAAATGAAAAACGGAAAACTCGCTCTGTCCGCAAACCAACACCACATTCAATGAATATTAAATTCGTATCTGCATCGCCAGATAATGCCATTTCCTCAATGACTTTCTCGATTACTGGTTCCGCTAAAGCAAGCAATAATTAAATTTTTCAAATTCAAAGTTTCAAGTTCCTAAAGGAAAAAGTTTTGGAAAGGATTGTTAATTTAATATAAACACCTAAAATTGAGAAAAATGAATGGAGAAGAAAAAAAAACCTTGAACACAATCTGGGCACCAACTTTTGCCATTATCTTTCGAGCCAGTGAACAAAATAATGGTGCGATATTTGATATCCTTCAATAAAGTGTTCAGTTCATTGAAACCTTCAACTTTCTTTCGGTCGATTATCATCTAAAAGAAAATAGAAACTGTTGTTGCTCAATTTAACAAATAAAAATGTCAAAGTTACAGCTGGCAATAGAAAAATTCGCATTTAAATAAATTGTAATTTAGGTTATCATTAAAATTTTCAACAGTTTTATCAGTTCACATCATTTAGTTAGAGAGCGCTGATTCATCTTTGATTCAGAATGGATAATTTCATAAATTATTTTTGATCTTTCATTTGAAGTTCAGTTCCAAAAGTAGCTGGAAAAATAGGCTGGAAAGAAAGAAAGACGAAAGACAAAATAGCAAAGCTTTGCTAGTGATTTGTTTCAAAATCTGAAAAACTAGATCATATCATACTTATTATTATCATTATATTACTGCAATAATCATTTCATTCGATAAGCAGCAATATCACAGTGGTCACAATGGTCACAGCACTGTTACAGTAGTCCTAATATTTTTCTGACAGACCATTTTAGCTTTTTTTGTAAAATAAAATTCGGGAATGGTAAATTTTGGTAACGTCTTAGTTGAAAACAGTCCCGCTTATCTCTCGCATCTCTCGCGGTCCATATTTTAGTTCTCATGGGCTACTGATTGGAGCTATCAGTGAAGGAAGGTTCTTGCGATCTTCATCTAATGATCTTTCATGCTTCCAATAGCCAAGAAATAACCAAATAACCAATAACCAATAACTGTCAGTCAAATATTGTTCTTAATTATTAATTCTTTCTATACCATAATAGTTGGAATTTTGATATTTTAATTAATATCACTGCCTAAATGACATAAAGAATTCATAACTGTGACATAACAAGTCGTTAGTTTGAATTCTTCAGCAAAAATAAGTGGGATAATGTATGGAAGAAACTTGAAAGCATTAAGGTTGGCTTTTATTGACATTGGCGTTAGTGAAACAATTGAAATGAAGTAGATGGACTGAGAAAATGAATAACTCCCATTAAAGCCAACTCTGTTTCTAAACAAGTACAAATGGGATCAAATGCAACCAGTAATTATCGCTGAGGAAAAGTACAAATTCATTTTTATTTTTCTAATTAAAAAATTGATTGAAATAAAACTGGTTTTAACCAATGTATGATAGTATATTTTGCTGTCTCTCTTTTATGTATAGAATTCCGGAAATTTTATTGAATATGTAAGTCATCTATTAGAAGTCTTCTGACAATCTTCTGCTATCTGCTAGAAGCTAGCAGAGGAATACTTTCTGAAGAAAAAAAGAAAATAAGATGCAAGATTAAATCCAGAAAATTCTGCAATCATTTACGGTAAATGATCATTAACTGTGATTTAGCTATATCAAGTATCTACAATCTGATTGCATTGCATGTTATTTATTCACAACATGCTGTATTATGGCTTACTTATCAGCGACCTAATTGTATTTTCACACACACACACATCTATCCTAAAAAATACATTTAGTAAAATTGACAACATGATATAGCAGTTGATGAAACATCAAGCATCTGGATAAACATCAGATCGACTTATCTCTCTCAAAGACTCTTCGGTATTACACTGGACTCATCTCTAAAATTAATGCAAATCCGACAGAGCATCTCGTTATAAACGATTGATAACGAAAATATTAAGAAAATCTATATGAGCAAATAGAATTTCCCAATAAAGAAAGGTATTCACAAAAATGAAGGAAACAAAAATGAATGATATTATCAAGTGAAAGAAGCACATTTTATTGTCGCTGCTTAAAAAAGAAAATTAATCATTGAACAGAACATCGATGAAAATATAAACGTTGAAAGACAAATTTTAGATACAAGTGTAGAAGAAAGATGAAATTTGAAAAGTTGGACAAACATTTTTAAATAAATTAAATTGCTTGTATTCCTTTCTCTTCTACAAATAGATCTAAAAGGCATGTTTTACAGCATAAATAAATGATGGAAATATAAATTTTAAAATGAATTTTCATGTAGCCGTAATTAGCCACAGTCATCAAGTCCACTAGGGCTGTTTAGCAGAATTACGACGTTTAGAAATGCTCAGAGCACTTCTAACTATTTATAAGTTCATTGTTCGGAACTAATTTAAGCAGATTTTTCTTTTTCGCATATTCTCTTAATGCACTATGCGCACTAGCACCCAAACCAACTCGATTTGCTGTTCTTGCCAACCAGTGAGTGCTATAAGCAGAGATGTTTTTTAAATTTTTAAACTCGATTTCAATACGGCGACATTTTCACTTATTCATCACAATTTCAAATCTTCAAGAAATAATCTGAAAACGTAATATAAAACGATCTAAACAAATAATCAATGAACTATCTAAAAGTTTTCAAAATAACTGAAATAGATTATCTAATTTGCAATCTGTAAAACCAAAAATTATTATATTAGCTGATCAAATCAGATTAATAAGCAAAAGAAAGCAAATATACAACCGAAATGAAGTTTGAAAAGCTAATGGAAAGTACAAAACTTTCATAGTTTATCAAAGATTAAAAGAGTCAATTATTTCAATCTGAAGAACATAAGATATACAAACCTGCTAATGATAGCTTCTGTAACACTTTTTAATTGACGAACATGGATGATAGTGGCAAGTGATAGTGCTAATGAAAAACAATTGATTACGGTTGGAAGAATAAGAAGAACAAGCATCCAAAAATAATACCGTTCAGCTGCTTCCATACATGATCGAACTGAAATTATTGCCAATGCAACATGGACAGTTTCGCATGCTCAGAACTGAAGCTAACCATTAGACTGATGTAATCCTACTGAAGTTTGTAATGATAAAAAATAATTTGAACTATATTCCTGTTCTTTACAAACAAACTGTAGTAATTTGAGGACAAATATAGTAGAAATGATTGATAAATCATATTAATTTATTGATTATCTAGTAAAAGTACCGAATCTTAGCATAACAAACAAATAAGATAGCACAATAACATTAGGTATTTTAGGCATGTTCCCACAAAAAAGGATAAATATTCCATTTACACATCAACGAATAATGATTAGTCTCTTCACATGAAACAAAGAAGTAAGACTTACAATTAAGATGTAAAGTTCCAGAGATTTCAGAAATAGAATTATTCTCAGAGAGAAACAGTCCAAAATCAACCATTTAGCATATTCAGATGGAAAGAAACACAATGCACAACTCGTTGTTATTAAATAATGACAAAAAGTGCATTACTCAACCGCACTTAAACATAACGAATAATCAAGTTGCACTTTAAAGTAAATTTGCATTAGTTCTAAAATAATGGACAAATTAATGCATATAAAGTAGTACTTCCAAATCGTATTACTTTAATGTGGAATAAATGAATGTATTCGAATGGCTCCTTTCAAATATCTTCAGAAATAATCAGCTAAATTAAATGAAAGAAGAATCAAATTAGGTCAGATTATTGGAGAGCTATTAACGATCAGTTCAACTGCAGTCGCATTTAAAGAACTTATTTTTCGACTCTGAATCAAAAGTTAATGAATTTCAGCAGATTGACGATTTCACACGGATCATTTTAAGCTTGCCAATTATATAATAAACACATAGAGAATTAATGCAAGTTATACTATATAAAAGTTTTTTCCCGATAAATCAATTAAACAGAAAAATTGATAAATTCCTGAGATGATCATTAATAACCCCATTCACAATTCCATCACTTGCGCCAGACAACATCGACTTGATCAGTACGAAAACGCTGTGTGGTGCAACTCTCTTCAAGAGCAATTACCATTTTAGCATTTGCCATATGCCAACCAACTTGGGCAATCATTGCACCATTATCAACACAGAATCTTTCATCTGTCGCGAATAATTTCGCACCTCTAAAAAAAAAAAAAGTAAAAAGATTTTTGCCTGCATATATCATTTCAAAATCGTTCCTTAACTATCCATACATTTTTCATTCCTGTAATCTAATAAATGAGTATTTTACTTTATCATATCATTAACAGGTAACTCTAATTTTACCGTTCATCAGCCATAATTGACATCATTGTTTGGAGACGCTTATTGGAACCAACACCACCTACAATTAATACTTCATTACTACCACAGTGCGCCATCGCTCTTTCCGTGATCTCCACTAGCATAGCGAATACTGTTTCCTAAGAAGATATTTCAGATGGTTAATAAAAATGAAATATTTCTAACAAATAATATAGGTTTAATGACAAAATTTCTAAAAAGCATTGTATGTTGTGATTTCTCTTTAGAAATAAATGTATGTATTTGAAAATGAACCAATTTTAAACCATTCGAGCAAAAGCAAATGAATTTTCGATCGCTCATTACTATGGAAGTTTTACTAACCTGCAAAGAGAAACAGAGATCAGCTGCAGTACATTCACCATCTCGAATCATTTGCAAACCTTTGTGTTCGACATAGGAAAGTATGCCGGAAAGCGATAAATCCATTCCTTTCACGGTATATGGTAGGGCAATAAGTTTTTTTCCATTCAAGGCAAGCTGTTCCAAATTGTAGGCCGGAAATGGATCATTTGGAAGACTCAGCAAACGAGCAAATCTGAAGAGATATAATTAAGTTCCTATACCTTTTCAGAATTTATCATAAGCAAGAAATATACTTGTTATTAATTTGGAGTGGAGTTTTTAAAATAAATTAATGTAAAACAAAAATGGGATCGAACATACCTATCTAAGCAATTACCAACAGCGATATCTAAAGTTTCACCAAATATTCTGTAGCGCTGATTGGAATAACTGATTACCTGGAAGAAATTAACCAAGTGATGTCATTCTCACTAAAATCAAGATAAAACGTGAGAGAAAATCAACTGGATAATTTTCGACATACCTGAGTGTTACCTCCACTAACATATAGCACAATTGGATTTTCGGCTTTCGTGATAAGACGACCCATTTCAATATGGCCAATACAGTGATTCACTGGGTAAATTGGAACTGACCATAACTGCGACAATGTACGTGCTACGATTGCACCAACTTGCAGTGGAGCACCCATTCCTGGTCCTTTTGTGTAAGCAATTCCATCAATTTCATTTTGTGGATTCTGTCGAAAAATCCCAATGTATTATATTAACTAATGTAAATTATCGCCAATTATATGTATAAAAAAAGTACCATATTATTTTCAAATCCACATAATCGGTGTAAAGAATTTTCTGTCGAACTTTCATTAACTTTCAAATCCACGTAATGTCAACTTAAAACCTTCGATACCGTAATATCACGTAATTCCGACGTATTTGTGTTATAATAATTGCAGCTTGTCAACGATTCATTAAGACAATAATGATACAAAACACAAAAATGTCTGTAAAATATGGATAAACAATTTTTATTATAATACTCACTTTGATATGGGCTTGTTGTAAAGCATCAATAACAATGCGAACGATATTTTGTCTGTGATGTGCTGCTGTTTCCGATGGTCGAAATCCTTGACCAGTTGGAGCATGGTAAGTAGCCCGAGGGTTTGACAAAACCTACGTAAATGTATAAATGCATACCAAAAGAAAATTAACAGAATAATCGAAATTATGCAGAACTGAGGGTTAATACTAATATATAAAAATGAATACCTCGCCATCCCGAATAATCCCAACTCCAACTTTATTAGCACTACTTTCGATTCCCAGTATGCAAACCATAATTAATATGTTAGCAAAATCGATCCGATTTCAATAGTTGTTCGGCTTTCTATGATAAACAAAAATTTCTATAGCTGCATCAACGAGATTTTTTTCATGTAGAAAAACAAAAAAACAGATTATATTAAAATAAATGATGAAAGTTAGATTTGCTGAGAAGTAAATGTCTAAGAAAAATCAAATCAATAAGTTAACTGTACTTCATTTATTATTGTGAACTACTTGAAACAAAAGGTAAAGACCCTTTTTCCAACATTTCTGGAGCTTTTATTAAAATACAAGCATTTGCCTCTATCATGTGAATATATATATAATTTAAATTTCTGACAAATCAGCAAAATTTCAATTATATATATAAAACATCTAACATGTAGTAATTGTCAATAAGAATTTCCTACTTATTGAAAATATAAGAAATTCGAAAACCTGCACAAGTTGTTCTGCCTTTCTACCTGTAGTTTGCTTGTTGAAAAAGAATTCTCGATAAACTCGTTCGCAGAAATATTCCTTATCCGTGTATTGGAAATTATCGGCTTTTCGTAAAATTCGTTTATACAATGATAAAATCAACAAGCGATTGTTCATTAATGTAAAAATGGATGAAATGAAATCTGAAAGTTCTGAGAGTTCTGAAAAACTTCTCTTTAACAATATACTCTAAATACTACATAAATATTTAAATATTTACACTACTTTCGCTTATTGAAGATAATGTAAAAGAACTGCTACTATTAGTCAATGATTTCTAGTCTTAGAATAAAGTTCACAGCAAGATATCACAGTAGTGTGCTCATCTAACTTTTATTTATTACATCCAATCAATGTTGTTCAATATTTTCCTCAACTTTTCTTACACCATTCGTGGTAATTTAACTTTCGAAATATTGAACTGTTTTTTTTTTTGATTTAGTAAGCAATTTGCTGGTTCGAAAATCTTTTCATTTTCGCACCAATTTGTTTACAACAAAACGATTCATTTTCAATATGAATTTATCTATTTATTTAAAAGAGTTACAACAAAATTTGTGTTACAGTTTATGCTAAGCGGAAAATGATAACAAATATATGCAATGGAATAACATGAAAGGGAAAGAAAATTGCTCGAGCAATGAAATAAATCTAATACTTGTACATATATGTATAATTAATTCGCAGTGAATTCAAATAATCCTAAAATTAAAGAACGATAGGGAAATTAATTAAAAATTTAATGAATTCCTTAGAGAGAAATCATAGATTTTCATTAGCAATAAAAATGGTTAGCAAAAATGCCTATATGAAATGATAAAAGACAACGATTTCAAACGATAAATAAAATCTAGAAAAATAAACTTGATTGCTGACAATTTATTTGGACAATACAAAAGAAAAAAAATACAGCTAGAAAACAAATTTTGATATTGTTTTCATGAATATTTGACGGTAATAATTTATTATTTTGTATAGCATGACAGAAATGCTAACACTGCTGGAATTCCCGCTAAAACTAATTAATTTCAGAACAGAAGAGCTCGGAAATTACCACTAATCAAATTACGTCACCTTTAATCCTGGAAGTATATTAGGAATAGAAATTTAAAATTTAAAATCTCGTACATCAAGAAATTCCTGCAAAAAAATTTTTTTTTTGCTATCTTTGGTAATGTAATAGAATATCTGTGATGAAACTAAGAAATTCCGTTTTAAAAATCATATGATTATTTTGCAAGTAATATAAATAAAATAAGTAACTTGTTCGCAAAATTAATTTGTAATGAAACTCTTTCTTTAAATTTGAAGTCTCAAACTTAATAGACTGAGAAACAGAATATTTTAAGCATTTACACGAGATTTGGATACTTATAAATAAGTCGTCAAGAGTGAACTTAGTAGTATCACATCTTGAAGGAGCGTATAAAAACTTGAATAAAAAAAAACTTGTAAATTATTTTGCTGAAAGAGAAACAAGAACTGAGCGTTTCGGATACTATTTTATTATAAAATAGTATCCGAAACGATGTTTTATTATAGGCTTCCATCTAGGAAGCTAATAAAAAACGAAGCCTAGTAATGAAATGCCAAAACAGAAAAAGTTCTACTGTTCCAACAATAATCTTCGCGAGAATCAGCTTAATAACATGATTGGCAAATAGAATATTTCATTGCATTTTATACAGGATCTGAATTACTCCTAAGAAAATAATAAGTTTTTACAATAAATCCATATAGAATGGAAAAAATTAACATATATGCATTATCAGTATTATACAGCAGAAAATTGGAAAAAAAAAAAAAAAAAACTGAAATGAAGATAAAAACCCCCAGAAAAAATTTTAAGAGCAAAAAAGAACAATCGAAAACGATTTAAGGCATGAAAACCATTACAAGCCGGAAGAAATTATGTCCTTTTTACAAAAACATAAAACAGAGCATATTTAATCACAGTGGAGAAATAACTGTACTTGTTTTCAGTTTTATAAAATATGCGAAACGGAAGAAAAAAAATAATGTAATAACAATGACGAATAGCCAGCTCAAATAGATAAGAGGCGCAGATTTTGCTGAATGCCATGTCCCTATCTAAAATAAAAAAAAAAAAGCATTAGTTAAAAAAGGAAGAACAAAGTTCTATATTTTATTCTACATTTTGCTTGATTAAAAGCAACACCTGAAGTATAAATGCTGTATTTCAAATAATATGTCAATGTTTATATATCTCGCAAAATTAATATCATTGATGAATTAGAAACGCACCAATTGCCAAGCATTAAAACAAAGAAAAATGAACTGATATGATCAAAAAATGCAAATGAAGTTCACTATTGAATTTTCATATATATATAAAATCATTCAATGAAACTACTGAAATAAAAAATATTATTGGAAATTGAAAATAATAACGGAGAAACTCACCATTAAACCAATAGCAGCTATTAAGAATAACAACGAGCAAACGATGAAAAAGATTGCTCTGTTACGAGCATATTCACGACCAACTGATGAACTATAACATTCATTTTATCATTCTTTCTATACTTACAACAATTATTTAATTGAAATTAGCGTTCACCAATGAGACTATAGTTGTTCTTCTTGTTTTTCTACTAAAGCAATTATCGGTTCAATTTTTCATTCTCTTAGTAAAGCAAAGACTAGCTAGAAACAAGAACAAAAAATTAAAACTAACTGTAAATGACAAAATTTTTGAATATATAAACTAACATTATTTCTAAATATATAAACTAAGATTTCTAAATATATAAACTAACATTTTCTGACAATGTGGGCATTTCGCGACGGTAACATTAAGCGTATTGAACATGAAAATTTCTTGACAATGGGCACACAAAACTCGGCATGTCCCCGTCGGAGCTCTATAAAAGTGTTATTTTCATTGCAAACTATTCATGGATGTACATGGAAGAAGTTCCTGCAATCCATTCCATAACAGAAATTTAACTTTATTTAACTCTTTTATAAATTTAATTCCTGTTTATAAATTAATTCAAAAACATGATGGAATTCGGTACCTACCTTACTGCCGTACCAACCGGTGCACTACCACCTAACGTAATAACACGTTTGCATTTGCTACGTGGACATGCAATACGATTTGAAGAAGCTTTACAAAGTAAAAGGCAGTTGCAGGGGCAACGCACATATTTTTTACCCGGTGGCGCAGCACGAATTGGTGTTGCTTCATTACAGTGACTACATTTCACCACATGTTGTCTAGTCTAAAGAAAAAATGTACCATAAATAATAAATTTAAGCATATTACAGAATGTTATTTAAAATCTGCTAAGAATTATCAAACTGTTTCGCAAGCAGTATTAACAGGTAATCTAACAGTATGAAAAGAGTCTTCATTAAATAGTTAAATGAAAAAAGACCTCTTAAATAGTGAAAAAATCTTGAAAAAAACTTTTGACCTTGCCTTCGATAATAATTGTAGCTGCGCAGACACGGCACGTAACAGTTGGACCGGTATGTCTGGATGCTTCGCCTGATTCACCGAAAGCATGGGGAATTGTTTGTTGTGTTTGTGGCTCAGTATGATATTCTTCTTCATGGCTAACATATTCGTCTGGTTCATTCGATATAATAGTTTCTGTACCTTGATTTTCAATACCTTCATAATTTACGGAAATTGTTGATCTTTCGTTACTTATCAACGGCGATTGTTCATTATCGTCATATTCATTTACACCACTCATTCTTTGTCCACTTCAACTTAGTTCCGGATACTGAAAATGATTAATTCATTTCTTGTGATTATAATATGTTATCGATGAATTAGACGTTGCTTTAGAAGTTCTTCTATCTGCTCATCTTGTCAGAAAACTGCCAAAGATTTGAGTTGAAAAAGAAGACAACATAGCCTAGCCCTCATAAAGATTCATGGCATTAATCAGACCTATAAATACCTTGACTCTGCTGTTTAATCTTGTTGCAAAAAAAAAAAAAAAAAAACTCATATCATCAACCAATTCCTTCTACGTTTCATATAATAAATTCAAATTAACTTTTCTTTTGTAAATATTCTTCAATATGGAATTGAAAAGCTACCAAAAAGTACAAACAAAAAATTTTTACTTTTTTAGAAAATATCTTAAAAATGAAGATAAGCGAAGATTTCCATTAATCTACAGAAAACAAAAATGCTAAAGGATAAGTTATTATTGCAAATAATGCTTCATTTTTAGCAGCAACTGTATAACAAAAGCATAGAGCAACTACATCAATTCAATAATTTATTTTCGAACTACAGACAAAAGCAAACTTAAAATTTGACTGTCAGTAAATTTTATACAAATTAGCACTGAAATACAATTCTCAACAAATGTAATAAAAATTTAGGAATTCAAAACTGCGAGAAAAATGCCGGAAATATAAATACATCGATTACTGAAGACCAAACTAAATCAAACTGATTATCAATTCAGATAAGAACACTGATTAATGCAATTTGTGTTCATAAAATTTGTGTTCGTTTCTTAATAAAATACGCACATTTGAAGAATACTTGAAGGAATTAGATAACACGAGATTAATAGACATTCAACACATAAAATACTAGGGATTACGCAAACAATATCACTCGGAAGCAAAATAATTCGTTAATTTAATAGAAATAGAAAAATGAAAGGTAAAACTAAAACTCAACAAATTAATCCCTCACAAACACAAATTAAATTTGCAACAGTGATGATGAACTTTAAGCGAAATTCAAATTCCTAGTGCATGAAATTAAATAATAGTCAAAAGGATAATATACAATAAAACATCGTCACTGGCATAATTAGCAACATGAGATTTTTCTGAACCGGTCAGGATCGATTTTTTCCGCTTTAGGAAGGTCAATAGATAAAGTTTTATTAGGATTTGATTACAGTAAAAATTATAAAAAGACATTTCAATGCTTTTCTTGCACCACAAAAGCTCTATAAACACCATAGCTTAAATGTAAGCATATAAAAAAAGATTGATGCCCATTTCATTTTTAAAAACAAAATAACTTAAACAAAATTCTAATCTTCTGATAATAAATCTCAAATTTTCGAGTCCCTCATTTTAATCCAAAGCAAAGTTGTTCCCTTCAAATTATTTATCATCAGAATTTCTATCACTTTCAACAATTTGTGCAAGCTGATAATGCTGTTTTCTAAGCTGTGCAAGATGTGTTCGTTCTCGTACTAACTTAGCTTCCAATTCCAAAATACGTACTTGGCTTTCCATTTCTTCTTTTTTTGTATCATGTAGAGTATAATGACTAAAGTCGAGATCTCCTAAAAAAATCCATTTTTTGTAAACAAGTAAAAAGCAAAACCTAAAAATTTCAAAAATCATACTTCTCTGCTATCTTAATGCATTAAATATTCATTTGCTGTTCCAGATAAAAATTTATATACAACTGTTTTGAAATTACTGTTTGAAAATGCTAATAACAAAATAAAGCAATAATATAGTTTAAATCGATTTTGAAAGTTATTACGGATGCAGCTATTGTTAAGCTGCTGTTACGCTCAAAAAAAACTAACACAATCTTCAATAGAACGAAAACTTACTCTGCTCATTCAAAGTAATTTGGGCATTTTTTACCGTCGCAACAATATTTGCAGTACAGGTATTCACCGAACAGGATGCTGCGGAAAGTTCTTTCAGTCGTTGTGATTCACGGTCAGCTTTTACACGAGATGATACAAATAACTGCGCAGTACTGGCTGCAATCTCTTGTGATGCAACAATCAAATATTCCAATTTGCCTTGACAAGAAACCACATCATCTGCTCTTTGACTGCAAATAAAATGTAACAACATTAAGCAATACATCAAATACATCAGAAATATGCTGAAATTAGTTCTGCAAATTTAATTAAACATCACTAGAATTACTTATTTAAAAACTATTACATCTAGAAATCTAATAAGAGTAATGAAAAAAAGCCTCTTATTACCTATGGCTAAAACAATGTTTATATTGTGGGACAAAATATGAGCTTCTTAGTGCAATCAGTAATAAGTCCTACTTTAATTATACAAAAAATGATAACTTACACAAGCACTGTAGCTGCGACTCCTACCGCTCTAGCTGCTGAAAGCAAACCTTCAGTCCACTGATGATTTCGTTTATAAAATTCATTTGGATTAGCTGTATCATGACCAGCGGCAACGATCTCTTCTTGCAATGCACGACTTTTTGTTACTAGTTTTACTATTGCAGCCATTAACTGGTTGCAAGAATCCAAAATTCCTTCATTGACTTTTAAACTGGAACACAGAAATTGTATATATGATCACATTTTTCAAAATGAATGAACAGAATGAATTAACGATTGATTTATGATCTTGTTTAATGAAAATACGTTGGACATGGTAAAAATGATCATTGCCTGAGAAAAGTGATCGAAAAGTTTCAAATCCAACACTTTCACATTTTTCAAAATGATACCTAAGTTTAATGAAAATTCCTAACTATCCCATTACAATAATGAACTTCAAAAACAACAATCACTAACCGTATCCCAGAATCAGTAGCTCGGTTTTTCTTTTGCATTTCTTCAATCAATTCAACAGCTTTTTTGATGGCTTCATCCATACGTTTCATTTCTTCCTCAAGCTCAGCACCTATCACTTCAGCCGTCATATCACTCGAACTAGCTGGCAAAGTGAGACAGATTTCTTCCAGTCTTTCCAAAGAAGACTATAAAAAGTACAATAAAACCAATATGAATTATGAAACAAGTTAAATGCTCATTTTGCTAGTGAGAAGATATTAACTCAATCACTTCTAACAACTTGATCATACGACTTGCAGTTAAAATATGGCTAACATTAACACTTACAGATATGCTAACCGACCTTTAACTTCACGAAAAGTTCTTTAACAGACTTCAAATTTAGATCTCCAATCACTGAATAAGCAGCAACAGCATCAGCTATTACAACACAACACTGCTCCTGCACTACTGCAATGTGAATAATGCAAGTAGCGAACAAAAATTTTTTGAATTTAGGAAAGGACTCTCTTCTATTAAATGCAATTTAGTTTTCTTTTTTTTTAGCTATAAATCAAATAGGCAAATACATTACACAATTCAAGATGAATTAAATTACCATCACTTATTATCAAATGTTTTTATAAAAGCTGTAGCTGTCAACATACTTTNTAGGAAAGGACTCTCTTCTATTAAATGCAATTTAGTTTTCTTTTTTTTTAGCTATAAATCAAATAGGCAAATACATTACACAATTCAAGATGAATTAAATTACCATCACTTATTATCAAATGTTTTTATAAAAGCTGTAGCTGTCAACATACTTTGAAAATGCTGGATGGAAACGACATTAGCCGCAGCAGCACAATTCAATATAACGTCAGCAAGATAATGACCCAAAAAAGTTAAAGTACGAAATAACTTGTCCGACTGTTCACCATCAGCTTCATTAATCGCTTCTTCAGTAATCTCGACAACCAAACGAAGAGCCGGTAAAACTAATTCTGAAATTCATACTACAGCTGTCTCAAGAGCGAACCCAGAACGTTTAGATGTTATGTTACACAATAAACTAGTGTCGAAAACACTTCAACCATTCTTTTCAACAAATTCTATCAAACCTTCACAGTGATTAATTACAAATGATAAATTCATAGTAAAATTACTGTTCAAAGTGACATATCAATATTACAATGATCAAACACTAACTTTATAACGCATGACTCATAAAAATATTGTCAGTTAAGTGGAACAATCAAAAAATGAATAAAAATGCACTTACGATTCGGGTAAGTAATTGATAAAGCATTTTGGAGATCCTCACATGACTGTTTTAAGATTTGTTTATATACTTCACCCAGTGAAGCTGTAATGATGAAATCCATAATGCAAGAAAATATCACAACAAAAATCGTTGCTTGGAAAAGTTATAAAGCAGATTCGAGAATGAAAAATAGAGAAAACAATTATTACCAAATAAGCTATTCAGGACGGTACGCAGTTTGACTGCATTTTTCTCTTCTATTTCTTTCACAGTCTTGATGTTTTCTGCTTTCAATTGTTCTACTATCTGCAAAATTTGGTTATTTTATATTTCATCGAATTTTCGGTTCTACTTTCAAACTTTTCTTTTGACTTTTTCTAACCGTTCTTATATTTTTTACTAACTATGTCATTATTGTGGAGCGGTTCGATATTAAAAGCATAAAAAGCATGGGCCACAGATGAAAAAAAAACGGCAGGTCTTACATCGAGGAAGTTCTACCCATCAAAACCACACGATGATATAGATATGAACAACTGTTAAGTTTTGAGTGTTTAACTTTAGCAGTACTTTTTGATTTTTGATCTAAAATATACCCGCTCCAATTCATGAACTTCATTATCTCGTTCAGTTATCCTTCTTTGAAGATTATCGACGATAGTGTTGGCATCTTGCACTTTTTCTTCTACAGCTATGTTTTCTTGTCCCATTTCTGCCACCTTCTTTTCCAGATTCGAAATGGTTTCTTCACTATTTCGTTTTTCCGTTTGACAAGACACTAACTCCTTTTGAGCCTCAGAAAGCTTTGTAAGTGCCTAAAAACTCTCTGAATAACAAAACTGTAGTTGAATTGGCATATTACAGGACTCAGCTAGGACTACACAGATCTGAAGTCGACATTTCTTGATTAGATGCTCCAGAAAAGCGTTAGATGAAAATATCAGTTATGAGTAAACATAAAAGTACCTCAATATGCTCTTGTCGCAAATTAGTATAAGCGCTTTTCATTTTCTGATAATTGAGTTCACTGCTTTGAGCTTTCTGCTCTGCTTCTAGTAGCCGAGCTTCATCAACTGTCTGTTGTCCCCTCGCTATGGTTACTTCTCGTAACCTGTCGACCTCGCCCTAAATATAGAATAAAATCATGAAAAATCTTATTAAACGTAAAAAATGAAAAAAACTCGCGCGAAGAAATAAAAATATACAAATATTCATGTACACCTTGACATCATCCAACGTCTGCTTGTAGTGATCATTTTCTTGTTGCGCTTGCAATAAGAGTTTTTCATACTGTTCAATACGAGCACGTGCCTTAATAAAATTTCCATTGCGATTTGTAAATAAAATAAAGTGACTAAAAGTAAAAGAAAGGAAAAACACTTTTGAGCTAAATTTAAGCAGTATTCTAGCAACGACTAGCTTCGAACCACACAGATGGGAAAATAACAGAGCAGTAGGCAAAAGATCGTTATTTATCACATACCTCATTCGTAAGCCTTTCATTGTGATAACGCGTATCCTCCACATCGCGTCTTAAGGCTTCAATTATTGCATCTCTGAAATCACGAAATATTCAAGAAGAAAGAGAGAAAAATTTATGCTAAAATCAAAAACAGTACGACAAGCAAGTTTAGTAAATGAAACTTAAAATTGAAAAAACAAATTCCTCACAGTGCAATGGTACAGAAAAAAGAAACAACCTATACCATACAAAAGTAGCATAAAAATTACTTTGAATCCATGAAACCAGAACTATTCTGCAATCCAGTCTCTACAACATCAACTAAATTTTCATCCGCTACAGATCGTTCATCAGGAGGGGTTTCAGTTTCGCTAACATTATTATCATGAAGATAAGCATTTGGTGCTTGATAACTTTCCAGTTCAGATGCCTAAAACTTTACTAAATTGGTTGCAAAAATATATCAGAGTAATTAGTAGTCAAAAAACGAAAGCTGAAAAGTGAGTAAATAGAAGGCGAGACAAATGTGCTACCTGAAGAAAATTGGGTGGGTATGTTGGCAATTTTGGGATCGAAACTAGAAACTTGAAGTACTGCAAATTTGTTGCAGTTTCATAAAACTCTTTTGTCTGTCGAAAAATCGAATTAAATCGACTTCTGTGGCCAAGCA
>JARVGP010000650.1:0-33867 GCA_029876185.1 Mansonella ozzardi | reverse complement strand
AAAAAAAATTTACAAAATTATTTTTCCATTTTTAAAAAAAAAATGGTATTTTTAAAAAAAAAAAAAAAAAAAAAAAAAAAACTTTAAGTAGATTTAGGCTTAACTCGTTCGAAATTTGAAATCTTAGCAAGCATGTGCTCTATCAAAAGACCTAACGAATCAACAGGAACAGTAGGTTGCATACCATTTCATACTTCATTTTGCACTCACATTACATATCTAATCGGTAATTAGAAGTTTGAAAAGTTTAGGATAATGAGATGACAGAACAGAATTTTTTTTTAGAAAAATCGATGTGAGAAGTAAAAAAGAACTTCACTATTTCCGGGCCGTTAAAATGCTGCACTTCACAATTACATTGTTTCGGGAAATCCGGCAAAACAGTCCAAAAAGCTTCAACCTGCATATCTCTTACCTGTCAAAATCTTTTGCATTACATATGTATAAATATAAAATGCACACACAAACGCAACCCTAAATGCAACGACGTAAAGTACGCTGACCTTGTAGTGCTGTTGTGTATTGCGATCTGAATTTGATTCAACCCGTCTTACTTTCTACTGCCTAACTTTTTCAAATGCTTCAACAATTTTTCATCTGTACTCTAAAAAACGTATATACATTTCATGTACGACGGAAGAAATTTGCTAAAATGCTGTTGGCGGTAGATATCTTACCCTCTGTTTTATCGTGCTGTCTAACAAAGCATGTCAACAACAATCCCTTACTTTCTTTGCGCTACCTGGTCGATAAAATGTAGAAGCTATTTGTCTTCAACCATAAAATGTAGAAGCTATTTGTCTTTAACCATAAAATGTAGAAGCTATTTGTCTTCAACCATAAAATGTAGAAGCTATTTGTTTTCAGCCCTTGTTAACCAGTAAACATAGTGAATGCTGATATCAACTGTCAGTAATACCTCGCTGAATTTTTATTTACAAAAAAGCAGTTTCAAATTTGTTTGCTTTCTGTCACATTATTCATATCTCCAACGATGTGAGTATGAGGAGCGCAGGATTGTTGTTTTGCTGACCATTTGCAGTTTTAGCAGGAATTATACTTGTTAATCTAACTTAATACACCTATATAAAAGTACTGAAATTTTTGTTGCAACAAATAATTCACTATGTATATGTGCTAAATATTATAAGTAATAGTTTGTTTATTTCCTGTCGGACAATCTTCGTGTAACATTAAAATTTTTTTGGGATATAATTCCAAAAAAAATCTCGAATCTGCTGGTATGGTATGGAAGAATTAAAAATATAACAGATAGGAGCAGAATAAATAAAAGATAAACGTACCCTTTAGATTTCTCGCTAATTTTTTTCGTTTTATTGATATCATAGAAAAATGACAGCTTAATGCTTAATTTTTTACTGAATCTCCCATTTTTTCTACTTGTTGAGCATATCAAGCATCGCCGCTTCTCTTATACGCAATACTTCTGGTATGTTATTATTTTCCATTTTCAGTACTTTTACATTTTTTTGTTTTCACTTAGGCCAACCAAATACAGTCATTTGCAAAGAGCAAAAAGTTTTTGATGAAAGGTCAATTAAAAATATTCCTGAAAGATAAATTTGTACAAATAATTAATAGATTAATCTTGCATTCGTTTGCATTAAATTCGGGTCGTTGCTTCATTTTTCAAAAAAATGTTAAAACATTACACTTATATTCCTCTAGACGAGTGCTTGTAGAAAATATTCACGTTTTTGTCAAAATGCAACTATTTTGAAATGCGAAGAATTCTTTTTACTGCAGGAAATGAATCAAGCAAATAACAGTTCTTCTTGTTCCAATGTCAAACACTTGCAAAAAGTTGCTGCTTTTAAGAGCAGCCTCCACCGTCTTTTCTTTATTTCATGTCACAATCCAATGTTGAATGTATGTATGCATATATGTGTATGCTAAATATGTGTATACGTACACGTATGCGTGTAACATTCGTAATATGAGAGCGGTGCTAAGGTTTCCATGCTATGCCGTGAAGTCAGTGGAGTGTTGTTTGTTGTGCATAGAAAGAAGAAATCAACACTCGATTAATAGCAGAATTCATCCAAATCAGATCATAATTGCCAAAAGTGTCAACGTATCTGTATACTTTTATCTATCTGACAATGTTGTTTATTCACAAAAATTGTTGATTGGAAACATATTAGTAATGGCATAGCCGAATTATTGGGCGATGATTAATACATGTGGTTGTGCAGCAGGCTTTATTACCAATCCTTTACAAACTTTCTATGTTGGTATGTATCATAGATATCAGAATGTATATATGTTTGTGTAGAGAAATAGAGAGAGAGAACTAAGTATAGTTAACGATTAGCGACAATCATCATTAATTGGTCAGTCCTTATTTCAAACTTTTCCTAATTTTTTCCTCTTTAAATTTTTAAAATGTACCATTTTCTGACAAAATTACGTTTAAGTGTAACGCAATTAAATATGACAATAAGTAATAATCTCATGAAGGGTAAATATAGAAACCACTAGTAGTAACCTTCTCATATGCCTCATTCTAACTTCCTAGCTAGCAAAAGTTAAGCTATTTGGAAAGTATCCTCCAAGTAGCCTGTTTTAATTCGTCATTCGCAACTCATTTTCATTGTTTCAACTTCATTCATTCTAGTCCGTTTTTAATTGCACATTCAATAATGTGTTTAATTGTTAAAGTTCTATTTTAAAAAGTAATTTTATGGATTATATAACATAACCAGTTGAACATCTTAACGAATTAATTATCTCTAGTATATATTTTATAATTATTGATAGAACTCATTCAAATATTAGTTCAGTTTGCATCTTGTCCATATATCAATCAATATATTTTCATATATCAATCAATCGATATAGTGTTTTTTTTTTTTTTTTTTTTTTGTAGATTTACAACTTTCTGATCATTTTGAACGATAAATCACATGGTATTGTGCCTTGTCTAGAGGCTAATATGTTATTGATTACTTGATGTTGAATATTGTTAAGCAAATCTGAGCTAATCGTTGATTGTCTAAACTAAGACCATATTCCGAATAGCTCAATTTTCTTTTTTTTTCGCTTTCGTTCCTAAAAAAAAACCGATTTGACCAAAAAAAGATCAAACGAATTTCATTTTATGTTAAGATTCTAGTAAACTAAGCGATCAAATCACTAAATTTTGCTTGCGATTTCAAGAGAGTTTAGGTGCATGATCATTTCTAAGGAAGCAGATGAAATGGAAACGTTAATAAATTTTTTAAAAGTTCAATTCCTGAAATTCAGAAAAAGAGACATATCAAATTTTTTCCATTTTAAAGGTGGAAAATACAATACCAGTAGGAAATGACAGTTTTCAATGAGAAATGCTGCATTTTACTCTTAGGAAAAAACACGTGATAATTATCCGAAAATGTTCGAGATTTTGTACGCACATTTCTCCTGCTTTGTTTGGATTCGTAAGGTTGAAATGTTCACTAGTTACTAGGATAGTTGAGAAGCGATATTCTTACATTTAGTTTGAAACTAGTGTCAACACTTTTTTTGAAATTTCAAAATAAGAAGATTTTTTTGTTTCTAAATTTAAATTCAGAAGCTAATTGATTCCTCAAAATTAATATTGTTTTGAGAGTTTATAATTTTTGGAGAACTTACCTAAGATTGTTAATACGTCCCATTTAATACAATGAATCGATATACAGAAATTTCAGACCATGTACAAACAGTTTTAATGTCCAACAGTAATTCTGTAACCATTTACTACAGAAAACATTTTCTGTCATTAGCGCTTGATCTTGTCATGAGTTTCAAAAAGTGAAGAAATAATGTTACAGATTGTTGTGACTTTTGTTGTGATTATCACATCTGATGCATGAGAATTCAATTTATCTCTTACACTGTACGATTCCAACATAACTGTTCTTTGTTTTGCATGAAGGAGAAACCAGTCTAAAAAACGTAGTGAAACTGAAAACTGTACTTGAACTTGTCGCAGGACGTATCATTGCTATTGCTATTTTTCTTTATATTCTTAGAATGCTTATTAACAGATTGTATGGCATCTATCTATCCCTGTTAAGATTAATTTCAGTTACCCCTGTTCAATTGTTGATCATAAGGGAATCTGATATCGTCTTTTCTGTAGACAAGTATTCAATTTGCTTTCAAGGATTGCGATTTTCTGTGTGTTTTATTAGATTATTCCATATTTAATGGTTGCAAACTTTCACGATTTTGCGATTTTCAACGTAGACCACATCTTGAGAAAAGTGTTTTACATTAGCGTAGAAATTCGAAAAAGCGAATAGTGTTACATTTCTAATGATAATCAGAGTTCAAAGTGCCAATGATATTGTTGTTCTAGTCAATTATATTTACGAATATTTTACAATCTTAATGTTGCAGTAAACAGAATAATTAAATTCCCCACAATGCGTCATGCATTTTCATCCACAAGCAGTTGCTGTAACAATGCATTCAAAGCCGTCCGATCTAATCACATACAATGCCTCACGCGTATGAATAAGAAAGATCTGGAACAACGCGATATCAGTGGGCAAACACCGCTTCATATAGCCGCCAAACTTGGATTTTTGCAGGGTATCGAGTATGTTTCTCTTGCTGTTTGTTCTCATTCTTGAAAGCAACAAAACAAAAGATTTAAGGTTACCTTTGTAATATTTAGTTTACTGCAACACAAAGCACCAGCAACACAAGATGCTGTATCAGTGTTTGGGGAGAACCCGGCTCTCGTTGCTGCAGGTGAGGGACAAACGCTAAGTGTTGAACTATTGTTCAGTGGGAATTTGAAATATGCCTTTGCTCGGGCACAACAGCGAGACATCAATGGTACTACGGTGTTAATGGCTGCTGTTGCACGGGGAAACAACGACTTGGCTTTGTGGCTTCTGAGACGTTTCGGGAAGAAATTGGCAATGTTACCCAACAACTTCGGCATGCTACCATTGCATATTGCTGCTGCAAAAAGTATGCAAAACATCTTATTCTTCGCTGATTATTAATGATGACAATTTTTAAGTAATTATCACAACAATAATGGTTCTAAACCTACAGTATACGAATTCGGTTTGTCATTATTAGTGAGAATAACTGAAGCTATCAGTGCTTAATGAGCCTAATAAGAGAATTTCAGCGCAATAACATTTATTTTCTTTAATGCTGTACCAAATGCTTCATAGAACCTTAGTTTTACAAGTAGCAGTCGCCATTTTAATGCCTCATAGACTTATCATAATGATCATATTACGCACTAGGTTGTAATATATTTAGTACGACATTAAAAAAAGGGTGTTGTTCGTCAAATTCCTAATGTTTATAGAATATAGCAATCCAAAAAACACACTGCAGTCAATTTTACTCATCATATTTATTTTTAATATGAACAACACTCATATCAACAGTTTTACACTTCCTTCTCAAATGAATGTAAACAAGTTTCGAGAAAAATTATAGGCAATACTGAATTTATTCGTAATGCAATCAAATATGATCGACGTATGGTTAATTTCAGAGATCAATTCGGTAATCCTTGTCTTTCTGAATTTGCTTTCTCTAAAACTAATACATGTATATTTTTTTCTGGTAAATAAATTTGGTTAGCTGACATAAAGAAAACTCGAAAATTTTCTGTGATATTTAGCTTATTACTATCAAATGAAATAATTGAACTAAGTTTATTACCAGGAATAATGATGTAATGCTCTAGGTTATACACCAGTGTTCTATGCAATCCAAGGAGGGTGCTTTAACTGTGTTAAATTTTTGATCGAGAAAGGCGGTGCAGATATTTGCATAGTATCAAATAAAGGACAATCACTGCTGCATGTTGCATGCCTTGCTGGCCATGCCCATATTGTTCGATGGATAGTAAATCGTTCAGCAGACAATGTTATTTCATGGACAACGAAGGATGACGCCAATGCCATACATTGTGCCTCATGTAAGCAAAAAATCATTACATGAAAACAATTACATCTCCCAAAAAGTTCTCAAGAATAAAACCCAGGCTGTTTTAAAATAGTGTACAGGAAAGAAGAATATTTGCTGAAGATTTTTTTCACGATTAGTGAAGAACATAACCGTATTTGTTAGCAGCTTCAAATATTTATTGAATTGATGAAACCGAGGAGGTTATTTCAACTGGAGAGCGATCGCCTCTTCTTTTGTTTAATGTAATTTTCCCATTAAATACAATTTGAAAACAAACTTGAAAATCAAAGATGAAGTAGAGCTTTGGTCAGTTATAATTGTTTTTGGAAATACATGTATTCTCAAAAGTTGTTCTATATTATACTAAAATACCGGAAAATCAGCGATGTTAAAGAATGATTATGCAGAACAGTTTTTTTACTTTAGATAGTGGAAGCGTTGCTGCACTATATATTTTACTCCGTACCATATCTCATAAACGTCGACGACAAATGCTCGCATTGCGAGATTCATACGGTAATACTCCGCTTCATCTTACAGCCATCAATAATCACACTGATGCCGCACAGTACCTTGTTAGTTTTAAAATCATTTAGTAAATGTATCTTGTATTTCACGAAATGCGTCTCTTAAAATAATCAAGTAGTTCAGTCGCGATTCTGATCTACCGAGAAAGTAGCGTGATAGAAAAGAGGTAAATAAAGCTGGAAAGCACTGAATATTTAAAAAGATACTAGTTATAGCCACTTTTTTTTTCAAACATAAAATGTGGAGCAAAAAAAAAAAACTACAGTTCTCCGCTATCCAGAATCTTTTTACAATGACATTGTTGAAGGCATGGAGTGAAGGAAACTTTACTAACAATTTGGAAAGAACTGAAGGATTACAAAGAAAAACGGCCTGAATGAAATTGAAAAAACTACTCATAACTTTTTTGCTGTGGTAGTAGTGATATTCGGTTACCGTAAAAATCATGTTCCATGTTGATGATTATAATTTCATGGCTAACATCATGGGCCTATTTTATCTCTGACGATCATGATGACGGTAGCACTACTCTTAAATGGAAATAACTGAACAATCATGATTTTAATATCTTATTAGTTTCAGTTTTATTTGTCAGAACTGATAAAAAAATTTGTCGAAATTTAACTTCAGAATGGTTTTTTCCAGTTGGAAAATGGTGCCGAACCGCGACTGCTTAATAATGGAGGACAAACGGCTGAAGCAATAGCATGCATACGAAAAAATTATCAACTTGCGGAACTTTTGTCTTATTGGAAAGGTATTTTCTTTTATCTTATTGGAAAGCTTAACTTAGCTGTATGATTCATACCATATCATGATGTCCATTCAAACTAAAAATAAAGAAACAAAAATCAATGGTTTGAGAGCGAAAGCAGAAGAAAGGGAAAAAAGAATGTTCTTCACCTTTGGCCACAACCGATACATTATACAGAGACAAAGCCTACTCGTCTGATTACTGGAGTACCTCAGACCACATTATGCCGAGTAGTTTAAGTAATATTATGGCAGTCAATATTGCTGCGCCACCATCACTGCAACAAAACAGCACTTCGAAATATTCATTGAAAGACAACTTCTCTATCACCAGTCCAGTGTAAGTTCAATGTTTATTCTGAATTGATTTAAAGTATACAAGATCGTCAATAACACATCAGTTCAATGTTTTGAATTATTTAAAACATAAATGTACAAGAGATCAGTAGCAATAATTTGGCTTCATGTATAATGTACTGGATATGTTATAAATACAGTGAGATGATAGTAAGTGAACTGCGCCCGATAACCTACGTTGCATCGGATGAAGGTGGTCGAATTTATGAGGATCTTTCAATTCAAACCGAACGTGACTCTTTGCGAACTGCAACAAAGGTTTGTCTCTTTGCAATGAACTTTTTGGACTCTTGGTGCGGAATCTTATTCCAAAATAAGTTCCTAGAATCTTAAGCGCCAAGAATAGTTGACTGTGTATGACTTATAAATAGAATTGGTGGCATTGTCATGCCTTCATACAGCTAAGCCGTCCCATGCTTCAGACTTATAATAAGCGCCATATTTTCACATATTTAAAAGCGGTACTGGAAGTGGGTGAACGACACAATGACGAAAATTTCAAACTGCTTTTGCAGCCAGTATGTATATTCATTTAGGATAGTAGGTGAAAAAGGAAGATTCTGACTGTTTAAATACTCCAGAAATGTTTCTTGTCACTCATTTTCAAAGCGTTAACAAAGATCATGGAGTAGGTTCTCGATGAGGACGAATGGCCGAAAAGCTTAGCAGCAGTCGCACGAACTGACAGAGTTCTACTTAACGCTTGAAACAGTTGGCGACATTTAATTCAGAAGTCTTAATAACCTACTCTCTTGTAGTTTTCAGTAAATCGTAAATTTAGAAGTTTAGAAGTCGAGATGCATCTGAACAGGGACACATGTGTCCCCAAGCTTTTGATTTATCTCACCGTTCTTCGCCGTCCATTTCTTGCAATTTTCCAAAACCAAACAGAAAATTTTTGAGATTTGAGAAACCAAATAGGTAATTACTAGTTTTTGTCTATAAATAATCTGCAAACTTTGCTTTACTCCTTCGATTCATATCAATAAGCCATCCAAGTCAAAAGCTTTGTTAATAATATATCCTGATTTCAGGAATGTAAAAATAGCTCTGTGGTTGTTCTTCATTTTTCCTCTTCACTGTCTAATATATAAATTTCTGAGAGAGTTTTGCAAGTTACTTTTCTATATTTACGTTTTCTCACCAGCTTCCAATCCATTTGCTCAATTTATTTTTTTATAGCCGTATATTGTATAACAGTTGAATTTATCAATACTTACGTAATAGTACTCGTTTTCATTTATTACATTAAATAATCAACGTAATGAAAAGATAAAATATGTTGTATTTTACAGTCTATGCTAGCTGTGTTACAGCCGTTCTTTATGAAATATACTGATTCTTATAATCGTAAAAACTATAAAAATTCGTGCCGCTGTTTACTTTTCACCTATTACTGATTACCCCGATCACCTATTTCCTCGACATGAGGATCTAAACATGAGGAATCAAAGTACTTTTAAATAATGCATCAAAGAGTAAAGGTTTAAGTATATTAACAATGGTAGCTATAAATACATTTACAGTTCTTTGTAAGGAAAAAATTGAAGCAACAATTTGAATAATCACATAAATATCAAATCATCTCACTCAAGATTTTTTCCATCTACATCTACCCAAGGTGAAAGGTTTTCCCAATGTTCTAGTTATTCCTCTTACACCTCGTCTAACCTCCTTTCTTTCCACTAAATGTTCCTTTTCTCTCCTTGCTAAACATTTCTTTTTGGCAGCCAACCCACTTGTTTTCACTTTAAATGTCGCTTGCAGCCCGCCAAATGATGTGCATTCTTCATTTCCGCACATAACCTCTGATGAATCCTTACGTTTCATACCCATCGTTTCAGCTTTCGCCTTAAAAAAGTATTATTTCTGGGTTAAAAAAAAAATTCGTCGCAAAGATGAGATTTATCATTCAGATCACAAGAATCACAAACAAGCAGAGAAAAAAAAACGAACCTGAGCGGAAAATGAAAGAGTATTTTCACCACCCGTTTTCTGCTTAAAGTATTGCAAAGCGTCTTCACCCATATCTGATTCGATTATATCAAAACCTTTTGGTTTATCAGTTCTCCATTTTTTTAGCACTGCAGATTGCATTTGCCTGCTACCACTTCCTTCTCTACCAGTGACCATCTAAAAATGCTTATTTTGGAAGGAAATTGTGAAAATCACTTCGTTGCCCTAATATGATGAGCATTGAAAAGATGCTGACTCGAGATTCGGTCTACTTATTAGAGGTTTTTAGCAAGATAAAAACAGGCTAAACAAACTTACAGATGATTTCTCCATAGTGTTTTCTTCATCCCTCTCGTCATCAGTTTCAACAAAACTTTCGTCATCACTGCTAATGTTGCTTGTACTTTCATCGCTATCCGAGTCTTCTGTACTTCTTATTTCTAGCTAAAAATATATATTTCTAATAATAAACAGAGACGAGAAAAGGACTTTCCACTTTTTGAATATTAAGTCATGATAAAAACTGTCATAAATAAAACAGCAATAAACATGAGATTAACTTCCGTTTATTCTGAATTATATGAAACAAAATATACTAGCAAACTTTGGATTAAATTAAATAAGTAACTTGTTTTAAAAACAAGTGGAAATACCTCGTTGTCTTTACTGTTTGTATTGCCATCACTTTTTTTCCGCAAATTTCGTTCCTCTCCTAGTTTTTTTGTAGCCGAGAGAAGCAAGTGAAACTGTTCGCTGCTTTCGTCAATTTCAAAATCAGGGTTAGTAAACAGAGAACCAAAACGTTCATCTGATAATATAGAAGCTGCGTTCTTATCCTAAAACAATTGTAAATACTGTCAAGAACGGACATCACCAGCTGATATTTTTTGAAAAGCATCAGTAAAACAGGCTTCTTTGTTTTCTATATTTAATCAAGAAAACCTTCTCCTTTGTTCTTCTATCAACGCTTTTTACTTCTTTCGTTAAAGTCAACAACTTAGCAGCCAGTTCTTTGTTCACACTTGGTAATTTCGGCTTTTCTGACTTCCTGCTTGCAATTGACAAGGAACGCTCTTCATCAATTTTCTCCATTATCTGCAGACATTAAAAAATCAAAAAGTTGAAAACACAAACTCATATTTGTCAGCGCTAAAATGCACTAAAATATTTGATCTCTAATAAGAAAAAAACAATATGAAGTAAATACGAAAGCGTTTATGCG
Organism: Mansonella ozzardi; assembly: GCA_029876185.1. Taxonomy (NCBI): domain Eukaryota; kingdom Metazoa; phylum Nematoda; class Chromadorea; order Rhabditida; family Onchocercidae; genus Mansonella; species Mansonella ozzardi. The sequence continues at coordinate 23,120 of JARVGP010000650.1, read as the reverse complement.
CTCTGATCGGATAGAATTATAATCCACTAATTATAATCAATTATAATTATGATCAATTATAATCACCTTTCTCTGCTTATAATTTTCATACGCTAATGGTTGCGTAAATATTTTCGCTTTATTGTACAGTCGGATATCAATGAAATATCCATGCATATATGCACGGAGAAGGCTAGTTCCAATAAGATGTAGCAAACCGATTTCTTCAAGTTCTTCTTTCGTTACAAATTTGTAATCATCATATACTAAAAAAAGTTTGTCGATTGTAACTCGTGGATGAATAAAAAATACTGAAGCAAAATTATATTGCAAACGTACTACAAAAGTAAGTGGAATCTAGCAGGAGTTTTAACAATACCAAAAAAAGACTGATAGTATGAAAACAGCTAACCAGAGAAATCACATGAAATGATAATTTTATAAATACCTTCGGGCTGTTCTGTTTCTTCTAATTCTTCTGTGACGGTCTCGAGATATGAACACCACCCAGGAGCTGTTCCAATAGCCGGAACAAAATATTGCAACATTTTAGGAGCTTCATTAGCAAAAAACAGAAGCCCTGAAGTTTGAAGTTTGCATGTATCAGATTTTTTGAGATAAAGCCAAAGTTCAGTAAAATCAGACGTGCAGCTGCTGCATGAATTGGCAAAACGGTGCAATTGCTTTAATTTTATTTACACATATTTAACTCACCGGAATTGGGATATCGGCAGAAATCATTTAAGTTAGATCCCGGTTCGATTGCAGCGAACGTTTTACCGTCTGTTTCGTTCCACATTTTCAATAAGCGCATATCCATACTCAAAACAAGGTTGTGATCCGGCACAAATTCAATTTTGTTTACTGGCAAACCAGTTTGATGATCCTTGATGAGCAGAGGTTTGTTAGATCGGATATCGAAAAGTAAAACCTGCAAACGCGGTGCACAGGAACCGAAGTCGACTAAGGCATTTTGAAATAAAATATTTCAAAAACTTACGTGACCAGTATTCGTTCCGACTCCAAGATGAAGCGCATCCTTGAAACACACCGAAGTCACTATCGGTGGCTCGCTGAAAAGATTTCATATTGCGTGGATGTAAATGTAAAGTAGCAGTGCAAAAGAAAAGTAAAACTATTTATTGTTTGAAAAACCATTTGGTATAACGGAAAGTCTAGTTGTTATGCAACAATGATTAAAATTTAAAAACTTGAACTTGCCTGTTTATTTGAAAATGTAAAGCACAATCAAGAATGCCACATCGATCTCCGTCCCTATGATCCCAAGCTTCAATTCGGCCATCATTCGTCCCACAAACAAACAAATGATGATCCCTGTTGAATTCACAGCATGTCAGTGACGAAGATGAAGTCATCAGAGGTGCCGAAAATTTTCCTTCTTCCAAATTTAGGCGGAAAATTTCGCTGCTGCAATTGCAGGTTTAATAATGATATTATATTGCACTGATCTTGTATTCAAAAAAAGCAAATATCGCTTCAACATTATTTACTTTGCTGGGAGAAAGGATAACGGTAAAGTGTTTGCTCACTACGTTAACTACCTTTTAAACTAAGTGATAAGTAGACAAAAAGTATGAGCAGACAAGGACTTAAATCTAACATTTGTTTCTCAGACTGAGAGATAAATGGAGTAAAAAGCAAAAATTCTTTCCAGATTTCAGTTTAATGTAGAAACCTCATGTTTAGCTGAGAAATAATATTAGCAATGAAAGGACATTGCAGTCTATGACACTGTTTTTACCAAATTTTACAGCAGATGTTGGAAAAATCTCATTAAAAATATTGAAGAAATATTTTAAGCGACTTACCCACTTCCCACAATGTATAGGTCACTCACTTCAGGACAAAAAGCCATATCATGACCAAATTTCGGTATCTTCATCCTAAAATACCTTCCATAAGCTACATGTACTTCAACGTATCGTTCTTCCTCCAACAATACGAACTGAAAGAAAACGATTCTTTCAATAATTCAATGTCCAGCGAAAATTACTTTACGAAACTCTCTCAATTAGATAAACTTATACATATCTTATAATACTTAAACACATGTTATAACGTTGACAAAAATTTTTCGTCTGAGCGGAAAAAAACTGCATATCACCATTATGATATTGTCTTTTATTCAATCAATTTAACCCAGCAAAATATGTCCAGAAATGTAGCCTACTTTTGAATAATCATCACTAAGAACAGCCATTTTCACAACATCTGCATCAATACCACGCGAAAATTTCAAAGAAAGATCACTTACATCAAAACACTTGAGAAGCGGTTTATAAGTACCTGAATATACAAATGGCACATAAGCTCTTAAATTTTAACATTTAGCTATATTTCTGGATCGATGATTGCATCATTTACAGCTCAGACACTATGATTCCAATCAGATAAACAATCAAACTAAAAAGTGTAATTCATGGTAGCTTAATTTTTTTTTTTAAACTGAAAATTGCCAGTTCAACTGCGGAACATTCCGTTGTTGTTAAGTAGGCTTTATCATAAAAACTGAATTGTCTCACCTGTAGCAAATATATAGCGTCCATCGGCGGATACTGTAACTGTGTTACTAATATCGGGCATATCAAAATCTTGTATCAATTGTATTCTTCTTCTGAGATCTGTAAAAAAGATAGTCAAATTTTTATGAAACTATGATTTTTTATGAACAGCATATATTTAAAACAACGACAGTTTAAAAAAGTTTGGCGATTGGCATTTGACGATTTTGGCACAATTCTAACCTATATCTTTTTGTTCCAGTTTACGTCTTTTGCGATCTGTGATCCAGTCTGGAATTGACTTGCCAGCACTTAAATTGTAGATTTTGACATCATTTGCAGATAAGATTTGCATGATGAACCAATATCTAGAAATATTAAAAAATATTGCAGTTATAGTCGTTATGCATACATCTACATAGATAAACAACCACACTTGAGATTGGATTTCCAGGTATTTCATCAAATCTGTCCTTTATTGTATAAGTTAACCTTGTCTTTCATCAGATATCAGATGTGCTCATAGAGGTCCATCTTACCTACAAATAAGCCTAAAACACGCCACAAAAATTCCAGACTAACACACAAGCAACCCCAGCTATATGTATAAGGTAAGCACAGCTACATCATTGGGACAATCCTCAAATTACTCAACCGGTAGGCCTGCTGGGAATTCAGAACAGTTGCACAGAGATCTGGTTTCGAGCTTCTGAAAAATCTATGCACCGAAGAGGCAAAGGTGGAGAAGAGGAGGACAAGTCACGATTTTAAAGCTGGCAAAAATAACAGTACAGGTGGGTGTCGGGTTCAAAACGATACAATACAGGTCAGAACAATACAGGATAGAGACTTGAGTAAGCATACGTATATAAAGTGTATACATAAAAATATACATAAGCATCCATATAAAACTACTGAAAACATCAAGTGTTAATTTGGGCATCACACTGTATACAAATGGCGTACGTCGATGAGACTTGTGAAAGTTTTAAACGAAACATATATATGTCATTGCTTAATGAAAAGCAACATCATGTTTTTGATTGATCAGAAAAGCATATAATGTTTTTGAAGTTATTTCATCAATTTTAGCACCATTGAATTAAGCGATCCTCAAGATCGTTAGCTGACGTGCCTTGTTTCCATAACTTTTAAGATAATTTTGTATGTTTCAGGTATCCAGTCTCGAGCATTTAGTTGAATTACGTGACAGTATTGCATGTGTAGTAGGTTGCATTCTTCTTATATTGCTGCTCATTCCCGTTCTTCGGTATTTAAAGCATATTGTTCTGTGAAACATAATGATAGGATTTTGAAATGTTATAATAATTGAAGTCAAACAGGTGTCTTGCCCGAAGTCTGACATTGAAGCAGACTAATAAGAAAATAGTAGCAACAAAATTAGTAATACATTATCAAAAGTGAAGCTAGAAGTTAGCTTCAGAAATTTATTGCGAGATTGGTTGGTATTTCTTCTGTCAATTTGTTCAAGAAAAAATATTCGAAGGCATGAAACAAAACAGGAAGTTCAATAACACCTGAAATATAGTTACCATTTATGGCAATTATAGATTATAAACTAAAGTGGGAGGAGAAGGAAAATACAGTAGTAAATCGCAAGCTTAATCCACGTCATAATTGGGTCGCAGATCGAGAATACAAAATCGATTAATAAGAAGTTTCTAGAAGATTGTCGAGAAAATTATAGGTGCAGAAGTGTAGGGCAGAGCTAGCAGAAGAGCTGACCTCCGCCCACTCATCCAGTAAGTCTTACAGCATAACCTCTCATTAGCGATCGATATTCAAATTTTTGTCATAGTGCAGAAACTGTTTAAGACTGCACATCGCCTTACTTTCAGCTCATTACATCGCAAGTTCAAGCTTGGCGCGGTCTGGTTATTCAGTTGCTTTGAATTTCTGAAAAATTTCTGGGTAAGCTTCTGCTTATTGTTTACAATATATTTTTCATAAATCAAAGTCCCTTAAAAAACTTCAAAGCTATAAGAAACTAAAATGTTTTTTAAATTCTTTTTTCAATTTCTAAAAAATATTATAAGCATAGACAAAAGGATTTGATGAGGTGTGAAAAATGCTTTGTTTGTAAAGCCAAAACAGAAACTTCCATTTGACAAATTTTTAAATATAAAATTTAAATAATTTGATATACATTTGATTTTCATTCAATTTAAAAGTCGAGTTTGGTATCTTAAAAGAGATCGACGAGAGTCATTCTTTTTTGCTTTTCACCAATATAATACTGTCTCGTATTTAGGATTCATCGTAATTCATCTAGGTATACAGGTTGTGGTGGTCATATAAACATTTTGTTTTGCTAGTTGTATAAGTTCGCTTCGAAACTAATGCAACGTATTGGTAGTTAGCAATAAAAAAATTTTGAAGCGAAGCTAACTTTGAATTGAAATTCATCGATATAACTGAACGGCGAGAGTATGACAGAATCAGTGGTGAAGTTTAGTTTTAATTTGGTTTTGAAATGCAAAGAGTAAAGGATTACTTGCACCTTTAGAGGCACAGTTCATCCTCTGTTAGCATTGCGGTGGCTCACTAGGTACAATCAACAGGTTAGCATATTGGCAAGGATTTAGAATAGCTTTGTAAGTATTTTTTGCTTCAGATACTTTTTAGAACTAGAAAATACAGCGAGATTTAGATAAAACATCAACAATGCAGCTGTTTGGCAATATTTTCAGTGGTTCGAAAGTGTAACTTTCCAAATTACATCTCACTTCTTTCAAGTTTAGTTTACATTGAACATGAATGAACCAACAAATGATTTGCATATGAATTTTAAATCACAAATAATTTGCATATGAATTTCATTCGGGTCTCTTAACAACCACTGTTCACGGCATTTCCAACACAGAAATAATCTCTCTATTTGTATTCCTCTTTTTGCACGTTTATTTTGATGAATTATTCTTCAACTAAATAATCTCTTCACTAAACTATGAATATATGAGTCGCCTAGCATTGCCTTAAGCAAATGTACTGTAGGCTCGATTCACTAGCTTTCCAATTACACAAATTTGAATAAGCGCTATAGAACTACACGGATTCCAGGCAGAAGCATACTGTCGCCTTTGGCGTGACGCCAAAAATGTCGGATGTAGATGACATTTTTTGCACATTGCTGATGTATTGAATTAGATTGATGCACCGGGGGATAGAGAAGTGGGGGTGGTTGCATTTTGAATGGGTTAATTACCGTAAATAGGTAGTATTTTTAATCTGATTCCTACCTGAAAGAAACTGAATTACTTGATTAAGATGCATTTTTGTAATCCTGAAGTTGTAATGTTGAAGTTTTTTTGTTGACGGGGCGTGTTTTGATTCTTCACTATCTTAATTTCAGTTCAAGATGATGTTTACCTCCAGATGGCGATTTTTGTTACATTTTGGTGGAATTACAAACTAGTATTGAATTTTTAACGACAGTATCCATATAAAAATTTAGAATTAGAACGTCGTGAGGGAAAGTTTTCGAAATGTCTGATGTCAGCATGGAGAAAGAGGTGCGCGTGGAAGAACATCATCATGCAGAGGAGTGGAAAACTGGTGGGTCTTATCCTGTTTGATTCAGCATTGTATGAGCTGACCGACATATTCATTCTGTAATCTTTAGATAATACAGATTCTTCAAGTAACAAACAGACAGCGACTCGAATCTCAGATATTTCGCAGCAAACTTTGCAGGCATTCGCAGAAAATACCAACAAGTTAGTTTTTTTAGAGTATATCCACTATTATCTTGGTTATCTTGTTTCGTAATGACGCTATATTTTTTTTTGATTTTTGAAAAAAGCATGAATATTTTTACGTGGCATGAAATATACAGATATTCCCCCAATATCTGCTCAAGAAATCACCCTTAACTAACAGCAATAACATTAAAATGGTCAGACTGAGCTGGTTTTTTTTAACATTTCACTAGTACAATAGTAGGATTCTCATAGGCAGTTTCAGTTTTTTCCTTCATACTGTGCACAATTATTTAGTCATTATCTTACTATTATATTTCATAATGAAGATTGGGCGTTCTTTGCCAAAGTTTGTATCAGTTTTTACCAGATTAGTTAGGCAAAAAAAACGTTGAATTTTCTGCCCCTTTAGGAATGGAAGTGGGGACGAAGATGGTCATTCACTTAAAAAAATTATTATCGACGACGAAAATGATTCAAAAGAAAGCGACAATAGTATTGAAGATGCGGTTATTGGTTTATCATATCAGGTGTGGGTATAGTTATTTGCATGCTAAGAATAAAAGCTCATCAATTTGCAGCAAATTAGGAATAACAGAATTTGTTGGTTAACAGATATTTCATTCCAGTAATTAATGGGTGCACTGCTGCACTGTTTGAACAACTCTGTTGTTTTAATCTTAGTAATTAATCAGCTAACTATAAGAATTAGTATCTGTAGATAAAATAAGAAAAATGACCGTAAATAAATATGCTGGATATGAAATTGGGCAGTCTAACATATTCTAATGTACGGTCATTGCTGGATTCTAGTTTAGTAATGTGCTTTTCATTTTACTGAGGTTCGTGTTAGTCCTATATATAATTATCTGAAACATGCAAACAGGATCATAATTATGGAAGACGATCTGGAAATGCACAGAAAAATGATGGGGAAAATGGAGAAAAATTTCCTATCATTGGTGGACTTGCTTCTTACATCGGTATATTTAGAATCCTTTCACACTTGTCACAGACTTTCTCACCGATAGTATTGATTGATTTCTTCATTTGCAGTTAACATTCAAAGAATTGATGACGTTTTATTTAGGAGATCAAATCTGTAGAATTCCTGCAGGCCATCATTCTCGGGATATAAACTCGGGACACTTTTCAAGGTACTTTTATCATTTTTTTTGGAGTTTAGACTCATACAAAGATTTGCTTCATTGTTGGAAATCTATAACGAATAGGTTTGTTCAGTAATGACAAACTATCGATAAAATTGATTCTCGTGTTGATACAGGCTTTGAATTGGATGAGATACATCATTCCTTTAGATCGCACAGTTATGGAACGCATTATCGAAAAATCGCGGAAATGGATCCACGCACATCTTGTAGAATTTATTCGGCTGCTGTGGATGGATGTCGGACGAATCAGATGCGAAGGCATGTTTTTGCAAATAAGGATGATAATGGTTTTTGTCTTACTTTAGATCTCATAATTTTATTCCAGTTATTACTTTTTATTCTCGCACAGGAAGGAGGTTGTTTCACTAATCTCTACAAAAAGTACTTCAGATATTTTGGTACCATTGACCATAGCAGCTTATCTAACTCAGTTATTTGATTCTTGATTATTCTGTTAATGTTAGCAGTTTCTTCCAGTGGACAGATATTTTCTCGACAAACTCCCATTACTGCTACTCAGAATTACCGGGCATCTCGTCGAGGTTAGTTTTCGTTTAATGATGTTTTCGAAAATGCAGTATAGTTGATATTTGTTTTGTCTAAAATAGGATCAAAGGTTTGTTAGGTTCATTATCCGGACTTGATCTAAAAATATCTGATTACCACAAGAAATAAGACCGATCAAGTTTTTCTGTTTTTCATTCTATCATACACGCTGAATTCCGTGACCTTATGTGAATATTTTAACCGTAAACGTGGACACAAGTTAGGACTTTGGTTTAGCAGTTTTTAAATTTAGGTGACACGATTTTCATTTTTTAAACGTGCTGTAGTTCGCACTCTTAAAATATTTTGTATAATTTGAATCGGAAATTATCATAATAATATTTTTAAGGTTTAGGATTGACTCAGATGTCAGCCAATAATCAAAGCGACGTGTTGTTCCGCTCACGCCCTTTTGTCGGATCAGCTGGAACATTTGGGGTATCAGCATCATCAAGCAAAAGAGTTCTTCGACCGGTGTAAGTAGTTGGCGTTGTCTTCTTTTTTTTTTAGAAATGGTCAGGATGGTGAAACTGTCAAGTCACTTAACATCTCTAGACATCTATTTAGACATCATCCAATTTCTGCAGTACAAACATTTCGTCAGAATGTTCGCCAAATAATTCCTACTAGCAAATCAGTTTCGGCAACAATGCCTGCTTATGCAACGGCAGTTAATACAACAAGTGCTGATTCCGAAACACGGGTCATGGACATGAGTGTTGGTTTGGCACCGTTCCTTGTACCATCTCGAAGACCTCGTCCGGTTATCCGAAGCCGAGGTGACATTTTTAATTAGAGAAATTTTTTTCCATTCCTGATTTTATGATATGTATTGCTGACTTACACAGCGGTGCAGTCAAATTAGGCAACAAACTGTCCAAAACACTGTTAGGCAATAATAGACTTTCAAAACAGACTTTCTCGCACCAGTTGTCACAGCGCTAATTCATTACAAATACGAACTTAATACGATTGGGTATTGTATGGGTAGGGTTAGGTGTATGTCGCCACGACCATATATTTTGAACCGGAACTGCCAACTGTTGTTCACTTAAAAGGCAATTGAATCGCTTTGCTCAATTTGCCTGGTGGCATATCTTTATGATGGGCTTTTAAATGAACTTAAATACAAGATTTAAATGAACGTCTTAAATACAAGATTACAACATGTTGTAGTGCGAGCAGCACGTGAATCAGATAAAGAAACAGAACTGTTGATGCAGAAAACTATCGTCAGTGACCCTCAGGTGAACTTGATCTTTGAATTCGTTTATTTAGTATATAGCATTTATTAGTCTATTAACATTAATCATAGGGATGGATATCAATACTGGCAATAATGTTCAGATAGATACTGTTCACTCTGAAAAGCAGTCTGAGGTTATTACTGATCCCGAACAACATCTCCGGAAAAATGTAGCTCATAATAGTGGAGTTGTCAAACAGCAGTATATCATGGCGGAGCCGCTTGAACCTTGTCATGTTCCTCGTCTTCAGCATACTGTTCAACAGGTTGAAATTACATTAATTCAAATCCCTTTGTCTTTTTCAGTTTCTTTTGCATAGGCTTGAGAAATTTTTCTGTTGCCAAACGTTCATCAGTTAGTTAGTATTGGTACGAAGGACAATGTTGCGTTGCTGTTCGGAATTCAGTTTGTTGCACAGCAAATTTCTCTAGAAAGTGTTGCATATTTGAGAAATCGCTGAAGGAATGCGGAAATGAACTTTTATTTTTTGTAGCGTGAAAGCCAAAATGATTCGATGGTAAGCATGGCTGTGGATGAAAAGTTGTTACCGATGAGTCTTCAGAATGCCTCTGCAGTGGTTTGTAAAGAAGAAAAGCAGGAAGAAGCATCTTTACAGGTTTATTATCGTCATTACGACAGTCTTATTAATTGCTATGGATGTTGTGTTTGTATATATCCTGCAGATCATCTGTAATAATCGTTAACATCATGCCTTTCTACATAAAATTGTTGTAAATAGTTTAAGCAATGGAACTTTTCATTGCGAATTCTGGATTCTGTGACTGAAATCTAAAAAGTCTATTATTTTCTGAACTTAATTTTTTGTTGACAAAGAATTCTAACCTAAGATAAATTTCACGATATCACGGAATAGTTTTATCACATCGTTTCTGGCTTAGTGGTCCTGTTTGGGTATTTCATAGATTTTGTTTCCTGAAACTTCATCATTCCAGGCATCGTTAAAATAGTTAAAATAATGCAAACATAATAATGCATGTTAAACTGGAGACATTCCACCTTTTTTCATTTCAGAGTCTTGCTGTTGATTCTCGGGAGCAGATTCACGTCAATAATAATGACAGAATACATGAACCGCAACAAACTGCTCAAGCTTGTATAGCATTTCCTCATCGTTCGCAGCAGGATATCGCAAAATATGTTGAGGAACATTATCGGAAGTCCAAGGTTCTTTTTTTTTCCTTTTTTTGAGACATGAATTTTATTAACGTTAAATTATTATCTGAATGTTTATTGAGGAAACGTCAACCTACATTGTAGGAATCATTCGTTGCCAATTCTCGTCAGCTTCTTACTCGACAACTCGATGAACTGCAGATGCGACAGGTCTCGACGATCGTTTGTTTTCACGATATGATTTGGTTGGCTTTTAAAACGCTGGGTTGTTTTCTTATTTTTTTGTTTGTAGTCCCGAATTCGTCATTCCGAAGCAGCCGATTTCGACAATTCTAAGAAAGTGAAGCCGATGGATCGTGTTGCTCAACAGTCTGTGTCACAATCTGTAATAAGTGTTTCGGTAAATAATTCCTCTAAAGGATCTATAGAGGTATCTGTAAAATGATTAAGTAAAACATGGCTTGAAATCTCTATTTACATTGAGTTCGAAATTTTCGTTCTGCAGGCCTAAACATTGCACAATGCTTCATTCAAATTAAGATAGTTGGAGCTGCCTTGATAAAAGTCGCAGTACACATTTTAAGTTGTATACATTCAAAGTTTTGTACTGTCGCTTATCACTTTAATCCATTAATTCTACAGTTTTTTTTTTTCCGAATTTTGCGTATTTGTGCAATGTAAAATTCAGGAAATTGGTCTGCATCGACAGGAACCAATATCGCCTGGACATGTTGCCTCTCTTGATCAAGATCATAGTCTTGATCTACGACAACAAAAGGTAATGCAGTTAGCTTCGGTTGAAATGGAAATCTGCATGTTGCCCTCCAAAAGCAGAACAATGAATGATAATATCCCAGCAGCGTCTGACAGTGCAGGTATTCTTTAATTTTTTTGATGTCTTTTTAGCGTGCATCGACCTGCGATCGTAGTAGGTTCCAACTCACAGAATTGATTTATATAATCAGTTGTGGTAGGCTATGATTCTGAAAACGTGGTTTGTATGATTCAGTTTGATTTTCAGTCACTTTGAAAAAAGCTGACTATAAAGCTTCTTCGGTCGAAGATATGTGGAATGGCGAGGAATCATCGGTTTTTAATGAAACATGTAATGAGGCTTTGAATCAGCGATTTTCTATTGCGACACGTTCATCGCTTAGCGGAGCTGAAGAGGAGACGACTGTGAATGGTTTGGTTGACAAGTTTTATGCAGTTATAAAATCCAGATAGTAGTGATGTGAGCACTTTTGTTAGATGTTGCATTCATTGACTTCTGATTTTGCAGATAATGCTGATGAAAAAGAAACGGAAGATGAAGGTATTCGAACCACCGAAATAGCCACTGGTTTAGATTCGCCTTCAAACAACAACAGCGAAGGCGATTGGGAGGAAGAATACACGACACGTTGTTACTGTGGATTAAATCATAACGATGAATTCATGATACAGTGTGATGTATGCAGGTAATTTCTGGGTGATGGCGCCACCGTCTATGATTTTGAAAACGAAGATGGCGTTGTTTTCAATTTAATAATTCTCTTATTTGTGAAAAGAAAGCTATAATTTTGTATCTGTAACAAATGATAAATTGTTAGTCGAAAATATGGAAAGTAGAACATTGCAAAAGCTTGGTGGATATTTCAGTGTATGGCAACACGGCAAATGTATGGACATTGATCGACGTCGAGTGCCAGATACATATCAATGTGAAGAATGTAATCCACGTTATTTGAAATTTAGCAAAACTCAGGCACGGGAGATGCAGTTGAAAGCACTTGCTCAACAACGCAAAGAAAAGGAAAAGAAACATCGCCAAAGAGTTAAAGGACATTTTAAGAAGAAAATTCGAGAAAAATCTGTAGGTTTCAAAGGCATTATTAATTTCAGTACTGGTGAAGCTGCAGTTCGTCGAATTTGGCAGGGTTACTTGTCTAAGTCATTTAAGATTGTATGACATGTTAGAGAAAACATCTTAGAATATGTAAACATAAGATAAACTGATTGAGTTTCCAAAGTGTGACTCGTATGATTCAAACTATGAGAATTTGTGTTATCCATATGTTCTTAGGAAGAAACGAAGAAAAAACAATTAAGAGGAAATTCATCGAAAAATTATGTCGAATGTTTCAAGTATGAATACACAAGATCTGTCATGGCATTTTCACGCAAACACGAAGACACGGTAGTCATTTTTTAGTCGATCCATTTAAGTTTTTGAAATCCCATTTGTCATTTTTTAGTCGATCCATTTAAGTTTTTGAAATAATCTCTGTGTCCTTGCTTTGTGAAATTTCATGTAGGGATTACTTGTTTTGAATTAAGCATAAATAAGGAATTTGAAGGGTGATCCTGCGATATTGGAAATATTGCGAAATGACGACGGTGTGAGTGTTATGTATGTCACGCATGTGTCGATGGGATTGGTTTCGACACGGCTTTACCATGGTGGTGAACCGGTAATGTATATTTGTGGTCGTGTATCGCTACCCTGTGAATGTCGTGGTCGAGAAGAGCCAGGCGGGATCGTACCTTTTGTCACTTTATATAGGTAGTTATTATATCTTGCACAGTCGTCGCACTTAAAATTGCTTAAAGTTGTCCGAAATTGGATAAAACTTTATTATTTTTCTTGATAATTTGTATGTTCGATGTTGCAGTTATGAAAAGTGGGTTGATAGAGGTATGCTGGTGTAAAACTATACCAGTTTTTGGTAGATATGTCGGTAAGCTCTGGAAGAGAGCAGGGAAGTGTAAAAATACACTATTTTGGTTTTATTTCATGTGCATCGTACACGTGATATTTTGATTGAGCCTGATAATATTTCGTACGAATTATATTTTTAGTGACCTAGTAATTGAAGAAAACAGCGAACCTACATCAGTTTGTATTGATGCTCGTCGCTTCGGTTCGAAAGCCCGATTTGCTCGCGCATCTTGTCGACCAAATATCAAAATGGAACATTTGTTTTTGAAAGGCAAGCTGCATATCATCGGTATTGCTGCTGGAAACATCGAACGTGGTGAAGAGGTTATCATTTTTCATATTTTTCATACATAAGCTGATGTGTTTCTGTTTTGTACTAATTTTACAGAAGCTATAAAGACTGAAAACGCTTCGGCTAAAAGTGATCAAATCTTGAAGCATTTAGGATGAGATTAAGGCTTATAGATGATATATGCGTTTTCAGTGTTGTTTTGGTTTGATTTAGATTACTGTTCCGTTCGATGCCGACTATTTCATGTCAAAAACGAAACTTGTTTGCGCATGTTCAGCAGATGACGAGGATGATGGCGGTGTGGATTGTTTAGTCCGTAACTTCAATCGATCGCTCGAACAAAAAAATTCAATCACTGCTACGGTTGGTGCATTATTATATGGTAGAATAAACAACGAAATTTCTCCAATCTTTTTTTCTGCTCACATTTTTTTAGAGAGATATGCTGCATATAACTATACAGAGTGTTTCAGTTGTTACATTACAGTGTGTGGTCATTTTTATTAAAATTTACGTTATTGCTTAGCAGTAAGAATCAATGGGTTCCTTTGTTATTGATTTTTTCTTGCTAATCGGGATTATATTCATTGAGGCGGAGTTCCGTATTTCTTATATGTGCTAAGAATAGTCCAACTGTTGAGGTCGTTGCTGTGTTTTTGACCAATCGAATACACATGAAATTGAAATTTGCAGAGCTCAAACATAATTTCGCGTCCAATAGTAAACGTTGATTCCACTTCGAAGCATAACTCCAAAAAGCAGTGTATGGAGAAGAAAGTTCAAGCGGATATGAAGTCTAAAAATATTACAAGTGGATCTCGGTACACTCCTGTAACATTTTCATCAAAAGTGATTCCATCTGATTATAGTGGTGAAATTAATACAATCGGAACGGTCGAAACAACAACGCCTTTAATATCTGTTACAGAAAATGCCAATGTACCTAAGAAGGATGTATTGATAGACAGCTTTATAAAAATGTACGTCTTTTGCTTTTCACAAAGTTTTATTTCGTGATTTTTGAAAGATGCGGTGTAATTATTTCTCAGAGAAATATAGGATGGAAATGAGTAATTTATTCGCTGATTGAAATTGTGGGAACTAGTTGTGTCGGAGCATTTGATTTTTTTTTTGCTTTAGACAATCCCGTACTCATGTCACCGAAAGCGGTTCTCGAAGAAAAGTTCGGACAAAGCTTCGGAAGATATCTCCAGGTACTATGTCATACAGGAAAAAAGGCAGCATCAAATTACGCTATCGTCGTGGAGCAGCTAGTTACAGAGCAGAAGGAACTAAGCAAAAAGCATGCAAAAATGAATGCGAAAATTCCATCATGGCACCAAAGACGGAAACGTTTGTTCTTTTATGAAAATTTGTTAATAATGAATTAGTCTCTGAGTGCGATTCAGTTGACGAATTTAACTATTAGTTTTATGGAACTTCTTGAAATTCGCGAATGTATTTTTTTCAAGTGAAATTATTGATGCTGCCATGGGCACGACGGATGTGGACAGCACACTGAGGAAAGTAATTTGTTCACTTAGCGGCGAAAGGAGTGTGCAGGTAAGGGTATTTTTTTCCAGTTTGTTTATCATCAACCGCTTTTCAAATGCCTGGAAGACAGTTGATGCATAACTTTTTTTTCAGGAACAATATGAAGAAAAGAAGCAAACCGCATCAAATAAAGAGTGTGAAGGACAGTCCATGGAAGAAAATAAGTTTGTCGCGGAAAAATTGCAAACACACGTAGAAGTTGAAATGGAAATTGAAAGTGCACGAAAATCAGATGCAACAAATGCAGAAGCAGTCGCTATAACGAATATCGGCAAATCTAAAAAGAGACGACGAGCTTCTATTGATGCGAGAGTAATTGGCGCAGTTGATAGGATAGGGGAAAATGAAGTTAACAAACACTTAGTCACTGTGAATAGTTCAACGAAGAAAATACATAGTAGAAGCGGTATATTGGAAGAGGTTGAAACTGTGAACTATACGCTTCCAGAGGAGCGCAATAAAACAATGGCAAGTTTATTCTATCATAACTTATATAGAAACATATAAACGATATATCTGTTAATTCTTTAGTGCGTTGGACTTTTTTAATTTTTTTTTTCGCGACAGCTTTCACTGTTTTAGTCTCGAGAAGAGCGTAAAGTATTGCAAGAGCTTGCACTGTTCGAACGCATGCAACAGCGTGAGGCGAAACGACAGCAACATGTCTTTACGCGTGGATCGGGAAGTACTGGAAGCGCTCGCCGCCGTCCTTCATCTACTAGCGGCCCATCGATAGAGTCTTCAAAAGGAACGAAAATTACAGCTAGTGCTAGTGATGGAAAAAACCCAACAAAGAGACAGCGAAACCAGTGAGTTTTGCAAGAAATCAGTGCTTGTATTGTTCAATATTGACTGAGAGTTGTGATATGATTGAAAATATCATGCAGGAATGGCCCAAAAAGGGCTAAAAACGCAAAAGGCCGAAGACGTGTATCAAACTCAGAATGTCTTTCAACAATAACGAAGGAACGAGGTCGTACGTTGAGTGAAGGTGCAAAATGGCGAGAAAAATCCGAAGTAGAGCAGGGTATGTGTACTTCATTTTTTAATCTCATATCATTTGTTGACGTGAATCGCATTTCTGATAGCTACATTAACTTACACAATTGTAGCTGAATAACAAAACACGGGTGAGATATGAGCTGTAATAGTGTTAATTTTGCATTATCATTTGCATGTTTTAATCAGTTGTTAAGAAAACGAACCATCTCAGTGTCTCGCAGATCATCTACTTACTTTTTTTTAAAGTCTTCATATGCCTTGTTGCACTGCAGGTTTAAACAGCAACTTGATTAAAAAGGCGGTCTCATTTTCGCCCCGTGATCAAAGCTTTACTGCTGAACCAAAGTCAGAATTCAAAACGAAAGGAAACGTAGGAGATATGAAAACTTGTCTTTGTTAGTAGTTACTGTCTGAGACTTATTTTCGATTTTAAGAAAATTTAATTAAGAGATCAAAAATAGGACTTTAAAAACACGAACTGAACTCTGCATAGGATTATACAAAATGGTTAAGTGTAGAATTCTACGAAAATAGCATTTCTTTTTTTTTTTTCAGCACTTCAAACTACAGACATTACTGATGAGGTAAAACCGCTAGAACTGGAAATGTTTACTGATAATCCCGTTGTAAGTTGCAAAGGTTCTTTGCTATCTGCAAAGCAAGAAATCCAAGACACAGATTTCATCCAGGAGAGCAGTACAACTACTTGCCCTCTTGATGAGGAGCATATAAATGATGAGGTGGGCGTTTTATTTTAATTTCATGCCGATATTGATTAATGCAAGAAAACGTTAAGGTTTTTTAGGTAGAGCCGCTACTGAAAAGAAAGCGTGAAAGTCACGGCATGAATGAAGAAAATGATTCAGATAAGCGTGAAAGTCATGGCATGAATGAAGAAAATGATTCAGATATGCCAGGAAGACCTCCATACAGTTCGAGTTTCGACAACGCTGGTTCGTTCATGCGTAAACCAGGTAAATTACTCATGTACTTTATAAAATATATAACTGGCATAGCATTGGTTTTCGGACTTAATATTACAAGTATTTAATGGAATTATGATGACTTTGGTATGATTCTCAGTTTTTGCTTGTAAAGTTATATGTTTGATTTATTATAGAAGAAATTCGTGCTTTCTTCCGTAAGATGATTGAAATTGAGGCTGGTTGTGAACCATCGGATTTTCTGCTTAATTTCCAAACGTTAGAGGGAGTTCAGCTCCCTTCGACTTCTTTACATGCTAAATGCGGTGAAAATCAAATGAAAGTTGCGGAAGCTCCCAAAAAAAAGATGTCGCTGGATGAATATAAAAGAAGAAAGAGCTCCAAAGTCGTCATAGATTCGGAGAAGTAAATTCTTTTTCATTAAGAAATGACCAACTTTGAATGATTAGCAGAATATTGTTTAAACCGATTGTTTGTTAAGGAATTCAAATTTTTAGTTGTATGTGTATTTTCGCAAAGCATTTTTTATTACTCTCAAATACTGTTGTGTGCATCATTGCATTTGAATGTTAGGAACTATAATTTGTCGTTGATTAGACAGATGTCCTATTACCTCTCGTAAGTTGGCACAGTTTGTTTCGCTTTGACAGGAGATTTCGCGCGCAGCCTTCTTGTAAAGTTTAAGCAGAACTTTTTTGCCAGGTGTTTTTTTAGTGATTAAGATATTTCCTGAAGGTTTTTGTAAGGGTGATGTCAGAAAATTTCCATGCAGCAATAAGTAATGTAACATAGTTTTGTAGAACATCTGCAATTGCTACCGAAAAGAGAGCAGAAGACGATGAGCACAAGAGGATGGCATTATCTCGTTCTTTCATTCCGGTAATGAGCGCTAGTGGAAATATTGGAAAGCGTGCATCACTTCGTCTTGGTGCCCTTCCTGATCCTGTACAGTTGCGTGCAACTCCTACGCTTTCAATTGATGACCTGAAACGTCGTATCTATCGGCAAATGACACCTTCAATTGCAGTATGCTCGAATACTGGCGGTATTTCACCTTCTTTTATGGTGCAGAAGAACGCTTTACATACCTCACCAGGACAGTGCTCTGAGGTGAGTGATATACTTGAATGCTACATTCTGTGATATTTAAATATGAAACTGACACACTTTATATTTTAGCCTGTCCTTCGGGACATTTCACGTATGTGCCTACTCAGTGTTTTTTGTTTTAACAGTGTCATTTCAAAATAAATTATCATTCATCATTCAAAGATTGTAAAATGTTATTAAAAAAAAAAAAAAATTGTGGAAGCTGGGAGTTCAGGGTCTTGCAAAGCAGATAAGTCTGTTCGTGAAAACATGTAAGGAAAATAGCGGGATTCCTCATTTCTGGCGATACACACTTTTTGTGGTTTCAGGATTTTATTTTTGAAGTAATTATTTGGTGATTTTGAATTTGACGCTTTTTTGTTCTTTTAATCATTGGATTCTTACTTTTCTACAACTTCCTTTCCTGCTTCTCTACTTTAATTATTGTGATTCGGTAGTCAAAATTTCGACTTTATTTAGAAACTTTGATTAAGGAAGTGCTGAGCCAAGTAAAAGTTCGGTAATGCCCAACACGCTGATACAACTCTGTATTGTCCATATTATTTATTGCTATTTATTGTTTATACTAAGTGATGAATGCACTTTTAATACATCTCCGTTTAAAAATAATATACGAATACATTTTTCATTCACATCCTGAAAGTGGGCGGATTTCGATATCTTAATTTATACAGGAATTTCAGGAAGAACCACCTTCATTTGCATCCTCGTCTTCGTCACCATCATGGCGAAGAGAACTACCTTCAGTCGTAGCTTTCAATAAAGACAAAAGACTTCCGCTCGAAGAAAGATTACGCTTGGTACTCGGCTGTGGTGAAGCTGATAGATACAGTTCGTCTGTATCTCCACCACCTGCTCCACCACCACCACCACCTCCACCACCTCCCCCTCCTCTTCCTATCAAGAATACAGGTCAGTGTTCAAATTTAGAGATTAAACGAGCAAAAGTTTCAGTCCTGGTCTGATTTAGCATATTTAATAGGTTTTTCTTTTTAACTTGCTCATTATACATTAGCAAAACACTTCTGTTTTTCCAGAACTACCAAAACTGAGATACGATCTCTCTGGTGACGTTCATTCGAATATTCCTCTACCGCCACCACTGTAGGCTATTCCATCTTGCAGTCTATCTGATCAACAGTCATTTGAAACACATGCCGTAGAGGCTAAAATTTATCTTTACTATGAGTTATTCATGTTATGGTAACGCTTGTGATTATATACAACTCCTGTGTATAGTTGGATTCCAAGATGTTAAAAAACTGTTGATCTTTGGGCTATCGTTTATCAGTTTATCTTTTTATCGGGTTATGAATTTTTTTTTTTCTTTTTTTTTTTTTGAATATATGCTCACGGATACGCTTTCTACCTCTTCGGCACAATGCTATGGTTATTCTGCTCTTCCGATTTATACATCACATCAACACTGATATCAAAGTGCTAACAGTTTCTTCGTTCCAACGGATATTTGATGAAAATTGTGCTGTAATCTCCGAATCGCTTTTCATTAACGTCATGTTGTCAACTGTTTTATTATTAATTGTAGGGATGAAAAAGTTTGCTGCATCAGGTCTTATTATATCCATATCCGTTCATCCCGTGCCCTACTACTGCTTTTTTAAATTTAATAAATTAGCTTTTTTAATCTACGTGTCGTCGGCTTATATCTGATTATTATTCTCTGTTCATGTCTAACGTTTTAATCAGTCGCATTTTTGACTAGTGTATACACTTTCTTCTGTGTTTGATTTGTGCATTGGGCTTCAACTACTTGTTCTTCCTCAGGTATGTAGAAGAGTTTTATGAATTGTTATATTCAGTGGGTTATTTTCATTTGTCATCACTGCGGTATGGGCGGGCCGTTTTGTACTTTACGGCTGAATCCCAGATTTCAAGTCTGCTATTTTCATTACTGATCTCTCCATGATTTTTTCTTCGGCGTACAGATTCTTGTTTCCTTTCTCCTTGTAATTCTTTTTTCTATCCCTTCATGTCTTCTTTTTAAAATTGCATGTGTGAAGAATTGATGGGTCAGTTTTATCATCCCAATTTTCCTGTTAGCTTGTAGTTATATTGAATAATTAGTATTGCATTGCACCTGCATTACAAACACAGCTTGAATCACTGCTATACTTACTAGACTTTACTTTTCCCATTGTTTTAGTTCTACTTTTTTTTCGTTTGTGGAAGGCGACTCTTCAGTTTTTGTGAATATCGCTTATTGTTCAATAAGTGAAGAATAATATTTTGTTTGTCATTTTTTAACTGAAGGAGCTGCTTTTATTGAAGCTTTTTTCATTATGGAATATGAAAATTATGTATAATATGATGTTAGACTTGTAATTACCGATCATCTCTTCCTTTTGTTGTAATACATTATGCGTTGTATATACAGAATTTTTGATCACCCTGAGTGTACAATCGTCAGTAACGCTTTAGTATTATGACTTCATTTGGGATAAGATAAACTTGACAAAGTATAGAACTGTGAATTTTGCAGAGACAGTCAATGTGCAGAATTTCTTTTTCTCGTAATTTCCAGCTCGCCTTGTATGATACTGGTGAACATAGCATTAATTTTTCTTACCGTGTATTCTGTGCAGTTATATCTGTTGTCACAGTTCCTCAGGCATGCCCCTACCCTTTAAAAATAATGTTGATCGCCGTATGATGTTGCTGATTAAGACTTGAAGTTAAGCATCTCTTAATTTTACGGTATTTTTCATGTGTCGTCAAAGCCGCCATAATTATTTTTTCCGTTGTCACACTTATTCGCTCACAAAGATTGATATCCATAAAAAAAAGTACATGTTTCCTTATTCGTTTGTGGTGAAGTTAGTGCTGCGCTACACTTTTTTCTCTTTCCTGCGGATCTGGTGGTTTACGACATGAGAAAGTGAGTGGATGAAAGATACGGGCTAAACTGTCTGCAAAATACGAAATGCCAGATGAAATCGTAAGATCCAGAAATAAAAATACAGAATAAGTTGTGGATCGTATCCACAGTTGTCATAAAGCACTAAAAAGGCTTGCAGGACTAGTGATAGTTTAGACTTATGTTTTAAGGAAAAGTTATTAAAAAGTATTCCCCTACTGGAATGTTTAAACTGTAGGTGCAAGTGATTTTGACAATCGTTTTTCCTCTTGGTTAGATTTATATTATTTTTGTCTAATTATTTGCGGTTATCTTGCCAATTTTTAGTGTCAAAAATGAACATATCTCAGCAAGAATTCACAGGTTACCAAATGAATCACAGCAAAATCCTAAAATGCTACCTTAATAGCATAATACAGTACTATGTTAAGTTTCATAAACATTTTCATTTGAATTATTCATATTGATAACATCGACCATGGGATTTTTCCACTCGCTTCGGCTCTACTCAATCAGGTAAATGAAATCTATGCGTATTGATGCTGTGAATGGTTGTCAAATGCGAAATGTTTATTCTAAGACGGATAAAAGCTTTTTTCATTATTGTAGAAAAAAATTATCAATGAAAAAAATTTGCAAATTAAATAAAAGTTACCGCAAATCGCTATTTCATTTTTGAAATCGTTTCCAAGACAACGAAAGGAAAATAGAATATTGCAAATAAGGCCGAGAAGAATACCAATAAGATTACCAACAAGCTTCAGGCATACTGCTAGCCACCTGAAACTCAAGTCTATTTTACAGTTACATATTATTAATTTTTGTGACACCGAACTAAAAAAGACACTGAAGTACACATAGAGAACTGCTTCTTACTGATATGCTAATTAAAGTTCTTCATACCTATTAGCAACCAGTAAGTGATATCGTATAACAATATTCTAATCGAGACAATTTTGAGATTTATGGACAAAACGATTCACACATCGAAATGCTCTAATTGTGGCAGATCCTTGGATTGATTCCTGAAATTTATCATAATAAATTAATGGATGAAAAATAAGATTTGGCACTTGCTAGTGAGAGTTTGCTTCCCAAAAAATTTTTTATAATGTGATTGACTCGTCCAAGTACGCTAATGATTATACATACATACATGCACAAACATCGCAATTGCAGCTTTGACTTTATGACAAGGAGGATAATTAGCGAACAAAGGAGAAAATAGCTGACAGATCAAGAGACTTCGGATATAGCGTTTGAAGACAGATAAACACATCTTAACTATTTGCACTTCATTTTACAGAATTCTGCAAACCTATTTTCCTTTTGAAATTTATGAACTTTCAATTTTTGAAAATCCATCTTCTGCAAACTCGTAAAGTTTTTCTAGTTCAAATTCAAACAAATATTGGAATCCAGTTCGTATTAATTGTACATTATATCATTTATTAATTCACTATCTACTTCCAATGCTTTCTTTTGCGCTTCAATTGCTAGTTTGATATCATTACGTTGTTCACATAATCTTGCTAGAAATGTCAAAATTTCAATATGCCGTGCAGCTGTTGGAGCTGTAAGTAAACATTCTTGCGCCTGAAAAATTGTTCAGAGAGATTTATTCAAAATAAATAGGAATAAAATGAAAACAAAATAGAATAAATGGTTGAGTACAACAAAAACTTTATCAAATTTACAGTAACAGATTTGGAGGAAACTTTCACATACTTTAAGTGTAGATTCAGAATCTTGTTTGGTGTGATACAGTGCCATCGCTCGCTAATAGTATGATTTCTAAAATTAAGCATCAATCAATCGGATTGGATGCAACGATTGAACATGTTGAAAACATGGCGAACAACTGCCGATCGTTATATGATTTTTACATTGATAGTACTATACAGATGCAGAGAAGAAACTAATTCACCAAATTCCAATTAAGATTGAAATTGCATTCACTTGTGCAAATCCTCTGCGTATTGTAAATAGCTTTTATAGGACCTGGGAGCATCAGTGTATGAAGAAGAAGCTTTATTCACCGACCAAATTGATTCTTTGGTAGCGACAACTTTACAAACGTCTTTTGTGATACTGGCATGTATGGCAGTAGTGTGTTACATTTTCATGTCTGACTTGTTCACCGTGATGATTGCAATCTCATCAACCGCATCAATATCTGTTGGTAAACCCATTATACCATATTTCCAGAATTTAAATTGCAGAATTAGTATGGAAATAGAATTTTCGATTTTGTAAAAAGCAGAACTCATTATTTTTAAGGAGTATTTGGCTTCTTGACTTTTTGGAATGTCGATGTTGACCC
>JARVGP010000649.1:0-33773 GCA_029876185.1 Mansonella ozzardi | reverse complement strand
TATATATATATATATATATTTAGGATATGATTATATATATATATATATATATATAATCATATCCTAAATACGTTGAATTTTGTTTAACTCTTCTTATAATTCATAAATAAATTGAACAAATTTTTTGCATACCATACTGTGTTTTATAGATAAGGACAACTGTACATACGATAGGTTCCTATAACCTTGTCAGCTAATAAAAGCTAAAGAGATTCGTGTCCTGTTTACTCAATTCTTACATTATTTATTCTGTAGTACCAAAAAGAGAATAATAAAACCAATGAGAATAAAAGTTTACTTGTATCAGTGCAATTAGTGCTAAGCATGAGAAGAATTCTTGCCGTGTAAGTTGGCCAGGCATAGTTCGATTCACCAACGACCATATATTACCGAGTACATGACGTGGTAGGCATGATGTGACCATTAAATTATAAACAAGCGCCGTATTAGGTAACTGTGATCGACTTGAAGCACCGCATTTAGCAATAGCTTCTTTGTAGAAACGTGGGACACGGTTTTCTTGAAGAAGTGATGGTGGCACAATGCCACCATTTTGCATTATAAGACCTAAAAACGAGCAATTACAATAAATCCTAAAGATCTATTCCATATTTTTTAATTCACCCTGTCTTCATAATGCTGATGAAAATAATACAATCCCATAAAAAAAAAACCTGACCTCTATGAACAATAAATATCATGAATAATGGGTCATGAAACTAATAAATACAAGTTTTCATCTGTACCATTCTCTGCGAGAAACATACCATTAGTATCGGAATGTTCCACATGACCCATAACAATAGCTGCCATAAGTTCAATCTCTTCAGTGATTTATAAACGATTGTAATTTGTAAGATTGAATTTTAACGGAGAAAACCTGCAAAAACTTATCAATGCAAATTCCCGAAGTACTGAGAAGATGCCCCAATTGTTCGGCTATAAATAATACTTCTTAATCACATGAATGTCAATGCCAACTAATAAAAATAAAGGCAAATATTCTTAAAATAAAGACGTCACTATTTGGGAAAAAAAACCGGTATATCAGGAAATAGAAAGGGATTACTGTGCTAAGAAAAAAACATACAAAAACAATATGAAAAAAAATTTCATCTGAAGTTTCTACAAACTGAAAGAACATAATACTTAATTATTGAACAAAAGTTTAATATTTAATTAGTAAACAAAAGTCATAAGTATTATTACCAATTTTACAGTGCACTCATAAATGGACTAAAATATTCAGCAAGAATTTATTGACAGAAATTTTTTCATGAAAAGATAACAGAAATTCTCAGTTTTTATCCTCAACATAGCTGGAAAAAAAAATATTTCCAAATGTAAATAAAATAATTCAAATAAATAAATAAACATTCCGAAAGCTTAACAAGAAGATCAACAATAATTGCCTCATTTCGCTGAAAAACAGTTTATTATAATTTAAAAATCTTGTAGCTTTCAAAACAATCGATAACAATCTTTGCAACTTCATACAAAATTCAAAAGCAACGCTAAATTCTGATACATAAGACAAATATATGCATGATTATAACTTTTCCAATCGGAAAAAGTGACTGGAAAAAAAAGAAAGCTCATTGATAAGAATAAAAGCAATTCAAAAACAAATTCATAAAAATACTAGAACTGCGAAACTGTGCTTGCAGTAGAAACAACGTATAACATATGGCATATATATATATTATTAGACATGCAGTGGAATGATGAAACAAAATTTCAGAAGACACTAATACAACTGAGCATTAATAACATAATTATTAAGTTCAACAATTATTGGTCGAATTGGTGATTTAAAAAAAAAAAAAAAAAAAAACCTTTAATGAGCATTATAAAACAAGCAGAAAATTATTAGCTTAACTAATCAGTTCATTTAAGGAAGAAAATTTCAACTTCATCAAAGAATTACGTGAAAACTACTCAAAAACAATATTAAGATTGCCCCATTTCTCACTCTTCAAGGATTTTAATTGATACATAGCCATAACTTTCCTTACCATATTTATGGGATTTTCTCTTCAAAACAGAATATTTGAAATTTTTAATGATGCATTCAAAACACCAAAAAAGAATTTCCGGCAGTTGTTTTATTTAACAAAATTAAGCAGCTACCACATTCTTCATTTTCCCATTGAGCAACAAATTCGCCAG
Source organism: Mansonella ozzardi (assembly GCA_029876185.1). Classification (NCBI taxonomy): domain Eukaryota; kingdom Metazoa; phylum Nematoda; class Chromadorea; order Rhabditida; family Onchocercidae; genus Mansonella; species Mansonella ozzardi. Next base: position 31,604 of record JARVGP010000649.1, on the reverse strand, counting down.
TTGCGCCTTAGAGGCTAGTCCTTCACGCCGACTAAGTAAACAGCGAGCATAATCCGAATCCACCAGCTTCGGATCACACACTCGATTGTGGTATCGTAACCGCAGTGCTGGCTCAACGGCTCGCATCATGTGGATATCTTGATTATCAAGAAACAGTGTTGATAAATCTAACAGCAGTGTATTACTGTTTAAGCGTGAACGAGTTCGTATGAAATCCGTACCGTATAAAGAAAAGACCGAAAAATCCGAAGGATCGAAATGACCTCTATCCTGAAATATTGTGCTTGTTTTTATTCCATAAAGGATAGATATTATTATAAGCAACACCTAACAATTAGAACAGACCGAGGTGCATATCGATGATTCCTCTCAGTCACAGACTTCATATAATGAAACTAAGCATTGATAAAATAATTATGATTTTTAGGAGTACAACTACGATAATTTTTTCAACCAACTGCCTTGCATATAACCAAATTAATTCACCACTGTGCAATAGCTTCCGCAGCCCAGTCTTTTACAAAATATGGTAGTCATGATGTCGTCAATTTTGCTAGCAGAAGAAAATTGATCAGAGCGGTTAAACCCACCTTATGAACAATAAGTGGCCGTATATTTCGTTTAAAAGTAGCATCACGAAATTTGCTCATAAATGTATCTGCACCATTCACAAACGTTTTCAATGAACGAACTTTCTGATCGATTTCACCCGTTTCATGTGCAATCTCGACGTTAGAATTTTTCATTTTTAATTGTAGCGCTTCATTTGCGTTCACAATTCGTGGGTGATATTCCACAAATGGAAGTGGAAAAAATATCTACCAAAAATAATTAGTATAAACTGAAAGCTAGCGAGAACAGCAAAGATGAAAATATGCAAAGAAAACAGATGTAGCAAATTATCCAATATTAACGCAGCGGCTGCATATCTTATTCTAGCCTATCTAAGTGAAATATATCGAGAAACATATCACACTCTGCAAAATACCTAAACAATTTGCTACATCAATGCTGATCAATAATGACTCGACCTAGACCTATGAAATTTTAAAATACTGAAAGGGATAACAATATTAAAAAAAAAAAAACACTGTCACAGCTATTACTGTCATGACTTTGAAATTGCCTACTTGAAAATGTCTGATAGTATTGATGCGCACTCGATCCAGAAATTCACGCTGAATATCAGCATGCGGTGATAACAAGAGATACATCATTTGCTGGCCAAAATGATCAACTGCTTCATCCAGTGCTGCTGCCGCCAAAACCGGATGACTGTCTTGTTTCAATATCAATAACATAGTTTCTATATGTGCTGGTTTACATCTGGAAGAATAAGACAGTGATAATGCACAATAATAAATTGAAGGCTTCCAAACTAAAGTTAACAATAATACTGAAAACTTTAAAATACCGCATTCTTAATTCAATAATATCGTCGCTAAGTAGCCGAATGACGAAAGGATCAACACCGCGTACAGCCACAACCAATTTGGTTTGCCGATTATCGCCAACTGATGACTGACATATGCCCACATAATGAAATATAAGTCGACGAACAGCACCCACTTCATTATTTGATCCAAGCGGCACCAAAATTGTTAAATCAGTATCTTCTTTTACATAGGGCACCTCAATAAGCATATTTTTTAACAAATACGTCTTAATATAATTATTATCTTTCAATCACACAATTTTAACTTGGAGAAGTAAGAAAATTATGGAATAGGGAGATGCTGAATGAAAGCAACAATGAAAACTGTACGGTAAATATTTTACATATAATAAAAGAAGTGATATCAAATAACTTACTTGTTGTAAAAGTTGATTATTAGATATTATTCGGGTCAAATGAATCCGATGTACCTTGCTGCCATCGTTGTCCCGATATAACAAATCTACGATATAGTCCATACCTCTTACTGGATCAAACAAGCGATAACCATTTCGAAGTTGCAAAAATTCTTCATCATTCCCTTCACCACTATTTTCAATAAATTTCCGAGCTGCTGCAACTATCTAAATAAAATCGCTCGATGCATGAATGTAATTATGTACCCAAAAATTAAAATTCCTTGAACTGAATCCCTACAGTGCATTAGACTTATCTAACAGTCTATAATCAAATTGTAAAGCAAAAAAGACATTCAGTGATGTCAAGGAAAAATTTTAAGTAGCAGTTTACTGTTGAATTTGGAATTGCAAGTGAACTGTAACTCATCATCCAATTAGATTGGATGATAAGTCGCCGAACAAGTATCAAATTTCAACTTTGATAAGCAAAGGTACAAAGAAATTAATTTAAATATAAATCAGACACACATAACAAACCTCATCAACATCCAGTTTATCATCTCCATTCAATGCGTAAACATTTTGATTCGGCTCATTTTTAAAGATCTCCGTGCTTGTAAAGAAATGCCATTTTGGAACCTAAAAATTAAATTTAGCGTAATTATCTGTGATAGCCAACCCCCTAAACCATCTTGTACCATATTCAGGAAAAAAGTTTGGAAAAGACCTGATACCGATCTGGTGCTTTTGAATATGGTGGTAAACCAGCTGGTTGCGATGGTCCATCAGTGATATCGTACGATAATGAGACAATTTCAGAAGATAAGTGATCAATTTTATATTGGATATGATTCAATTCAACACGCAAGAAATGTTGATGAAGTGCATGAGCATCTACATCCGAAAACAAAGGTGAAACACTCAGAGAACTGAAAAACACCAAGCATTTACGAACTTTTTTGAGTCTTTATAAAATATACCTTAATACATTTATGGAACAAAATTATTTGTAATAAAATAATTTTGTTTGAGTACTGAGTAAAGTTAACTCATATTGAGTAAAGTTAACTGTTTGAGTATTGAGTAAAGTTAACTCACCGATTAAAATCTTGCGAAGATGAGGACCACCACGCAATAGTATCATATATCCCTGTGCCACTACTATCGTCAGATAAGCGCTCATTGACTTTCCACCAGTGATATGTCTGACTCTGAATAAATCCACAAAATCAGTCATATAAAGAAAAAAATCAAACTAGAAATATTGATTACAAAATAGAAACCTGATAGTAACTGGTGCACGACAAATTCGTTGCAAGATGAATGCAAAGCTCGAATGCACGGTGATCTGAACCGCTAGATATGGAGTTACACAAATGTCTATGTCTGAAATATTTTACTTTTTGCTATCTTACAACAGCGAAATGAGGTTTCATTCCACATCATCTGTCTGACTCTGAATAAGGTCCACAAAATCGGTCATATAAAGAAAAAATGAAATTAAAAAAGAATTGAGTATATCGCTTACTTTACAAGTGATTGCATGGCAAGATTTGTTAGCAAAATTCCGGCTTGCAAGCTACATCTGTTTGAATCATCTCCACTTCCAATACCAATAGTCACATGTCGATTCCAGTTTACGTGATTAACAAATCGCATTAGTTCGAATGGATTTACATATGTCGTATCAGGTATTAGGTAATACCAATCAAACTTTTCGTGCATAGTCTGATATAAATTTGAAACAATTGAAACTAGAAATCCGAAATTCGACAAAGATTTCAAGTCGCAAGCAAAAATAATCATTATTTTTACTTTATTGCTAAGTTTAGGAAAATGTTGCATCCCAACTGATAAATTATAGCATTATAGCTTCGAAAACTTTGATCTTTGATCATACCTTACGACAACAATCATACATACCATAAATGAAACTGTGAAATAGTTCATGTCATAATATTCTACAACCAACCATATTGAAGATGAGATTGAGAACTGGTATGTGTGTGTGTTTTCCATTTAAACTGTACGGTGTGAGATTCGGAAGAATGGCTATGTCACCATCGTCGATACGAGAGATATCAGCAAAAAGCTGTAGATGAGGTACATGCGCGCCAATGGTTGCATTCAGTATCATCATTAACGAAGATTGTCCTAGAAGGATGACCGCAAGTTTCTCTCTTATTCCTAATTCCGTTGCTGCAAATCCAGCTCTAACAATCTGAAATAATTTAATCTGATGCTAACTGCAAAAAAAAAAAATACCGTGGAAAACTTTATGCCAAATTCATAACAATTTATGATAAAAATAGAGAAATGCAACATAGAAATAATGAATATTAATCAACTCTAATTTTCATCTAATAAACTGAATGAAAGTTTACATTTGTAAGTGATGCATATTTAATGATTAATTAAAACTTAAAACTTTACTTGAAAATTAATCATTGTAACAATTCACTACAAAACTATACTTTAATATTTATGAATTAATAATGGCAATATGAATGAAAATAACCTTTCGGACCTGAGATTGACCATTACTGGCAGTAGTTGAACCATTTTTAATGATAATTTTCCAGTGCTCACTTGATAACTCCTCCTCGTACGGTATTCCAGATTGGATCAGTTCGTCGGGCAGGAATAGCAATACAGATAAAAGCACACCAAGTACCAAACCCGAGATAAGCGATACACCCGCACGCACTCCATGCACCATTGACTTCTAGTAATCTGTCACCTGTAACTACTGTCACACTCTGTGAATTCTCGTAAATATACCGAGTTAATGAGGTGAACTGAAGATTATGCATTTAACCAGTAGTGACCGCATGAATTGAAGATTATGTATTTGACCAGTAATGACCGCATGAATCGAAGATTATATGTTTGACTAGTAGTGACCGCATGAATTGAAGATCATATGTTTGACCGGTAGTGACCGCATGAATTGAAGATCATATGTTTGACCGGTAGTGACCGCATGACTATCACGTGTGATGGATGTGATGTAAATGAAAGGAGAGCTACATCAGACACATCGGACATTTTTAAAATTCCCGAAATCATAAACAATCACTGTTCACGTTTGTTTTGTTTGGTCCAAGAAAAACCCGGAGTTGTTCTCTCGTTCTGCCTGGTCATCCCTTTTCTCAGCACTCTCTCACGTTACTCTCTCTTTCTTCCTAGCACTCTCTCACATTACTCTCCCTTTTTTCCAGCACTCTCTCACATTACTTTCTCTTTTTCCCAGCACTCTCTTACACTGCTCTCTTGTCATCCTTGCATGCACTCTCGATCGATCTGTATTGCCTAAATCTCCAACATTTCTGCATCATACAATTTTATCATTTTCTTTGTTTCCTTCAATCACACACAGACTTCCTTGTTCTCATTTAGCTTTCCGGCTAACTTTCTGAAAACTTTCCACAAGTATCTTTTTTTCTCTAGACTCCCTCTAGACTCTTTCAGCTTCTCTCTTCTCTCTAACTCTCTCTAGACTCTTTCAGCTTCTCTCTTCTCTCTAACTCTCTCTACTATCATTTGTGTTTCAGTAGCTTTATATTTATTGGTTGGTGTATGAGTTGCTAGAATGGCTTTCACCGTCGCTCCACCTGTGTCACAGTCCTAAGTTGTCGTTTGCCATTTTGATGAGTGAATTATTTTTCCTTTGGGATAGGTGTTGAAGTGATTTAGCCTACTGAAAAAGTTTATTTTGCATTCCGGATTTCCGGATTTTAATTTACTGAAACCGTAAAGGTAAAGCGAATTTCAGGTCACTTATATTCGATGGATACGGATTTGTATGATGAATTTGGTAATTATATAGGACCTGAATTAGATTCAGATGATGAGGAAGAAGAGGATACTCTCACTTCGAATGCTCAGAAGTTGGATGATGATGGAAAGGAGGGAGATGAGGTATATTTTCATGGAAATTCTTTTAAATTTAATAATAAACGTAATGATAGTGGAATGATTGAATTAGTTTTATAGATTTTAGTTATTAATTTTTCCACCATAACAGCTGATCCAAGTTTTTGGCTTATTCAGTATCAGCAATCGAATATTTCGTGATTCTGAATTAACTTTAAAGACTATTGGATATCAGTGGTATTGAAGTTATGAATATGATATTTTTGCCATTCTTTCTGTCAAAAGAAATAAAGCTAAGGGAGATTTTTATGTCCTTCAGCAGCACTTTAGACATTTTATTTTTTGGATCAAATGTTACTGGTAAAGGTTTTGCTGAATGAAAGATAAAGAAGTTATTGTTTTTAATCAAAATTCAAATTTATGTTCGCCAGGATGATGAGGCAATGAATGATGATGTCGATCAGATATCGTCTAACCAGATTGTATTGCATGAAGATAAAAAGTATTATGCGACGGCGATGGAAGTATGTTTTGTATCGGTTTTAGATCGAATGTTACAGAAATCACATAAATTTTCAAATGAAATTTTAACAGCTCAGAAATAATTTAATCTCTAAATTGGACAGTTCTTATTTTGTCGCAGTTAATTTGTGCAATTTACGTAAGATTTTTGGTTCTCAGCAAAGATGACATTTCAGATTTATGGTGAAGACGTTGAAACAATTGTGCAAGAAGAGGATGCTCAGCCGTTAACGGAGCCAATCATAAAACCTGTAAAACAGCGAAAGTTTCAAGTCAGCTCATTAAGCTTTCATTTCTGTTGGAGAATTTGTTTAATGTCTGATTTCGAGGATTGATTTTTTCATGAATTATTATCGTTTTTCAGGCACTTGAACATGCCTTGCCAGAAACAGTCTATAATAAAGAGTATCTTGCTGATTTGATGGATTGCCCACACGTCATGCGGAACATCGCAATCGTTGGCCACCTCCATCATGGAAAAGTAGACTTTTATCTGTCAATAATTTGTTAATCATGTTTTATTCGGTTGGAAAAAGTAAAAAAGTTTTACCATCGAGAAGAACGAAATTATATTTTTTTGAAGATGAAGAAAATTGTGGTCATTGTCTTTGTTTATTTAGACTACTTTCATCGACTGTTTAATGGAACAAACACATCCAGAATTTCTCCGTAACGAGGATTCAGACACCCGTTATACGGATACTTTATTCATTGAGCAGCAACGTGGTTGCAGTATTAAAGCTACACCAATAACTATTGTCATGCAGGATTCACGTCAAAAAAGCTTCTTACTGAATATAATAGATACACCAGGTAATGAATGAGGGTCTTTTTTGGTTACTTATTGAAAGACTCTTTTTTTCTGATGCATGAATGAGATTTGGTTTTCAGGACATGTCAATTTCTCCGATGAAGTGACGGCTGCATACCGCTTGAGCGATGGCGCAGTAATTATCGTGGATGCACATGAAGGAGTAAGTTTCATCATTTTTATCAAAATGGGCAATTTTTAATTTCTCCTAGCTTAAATTGTGTAAATTTTTAGGTTATGTTGCAAACTGAAAGAGCAATTCGGCATGCTGTGCAAGAGTGTTTGCCGGTTACCGTTTGCATAAATAAAATTGATCGACTGATATTAGAGCTGAAATTGCCTCCCACGGATGCTTATTATAAGCTTCGTTTTGTTTTGGACCAAATTAACAGTTTGCTTCAGTAAGTTTATATATAGTTTGAAGTTTCTGATTTTATATAATTTCTATTTTGTTTAAGAAGGCAGTTTTGTTTTTTAATTCTGCATTTATAGCTTAATGCTCACTTTATATTTACTCTTACTAGTCAAATTATACTTTGCATAAAATTGATGGCCTATCTTTGCTTGTTCAATACATTCGCATATGGGTAAAAGAAATAGTTGTTAGGTTCGCTGTAAAAAAAAATATTATCTCTTTAAAGTATTTGAAATGTCTCCGATTCTGTTTTGAACTCCATTTTCAGAACATTTAGTGACGAAAATGAAGCAGTGAAAGTATCACCTCTACTCAATAATGTGGTTTTTGCTAGTTCTAGATACAATATATGTTTTTCATTACGAAGTTTTGCTGAGTTGTACGCCAGCAGTTATGGTATGATTCTTTTATAAAAATTTCGGGTATTTTTCATTTTTGTTGAAATCATAGTAATTTTTTTCCTTTTCTTCCTATAATTTTGCAGGGACATTTGTCGGAGAGGAATTTGCAAAACATTTATGGGGCGATCAATATTTTGACAAAAAAACTCGGAAGTTTGTGAAAAAACCGCCACATCAAGGGGCTTCACGGTCGTTTGTAGAATTTGTTCTCGAGCCGCTCTATAAAATATTTTCTCAGGTCAGCACTTTCCTGTCATCACTCATTTCAAGCTTCCTGTATGCGTCCATATATAATATTTTCTCCTTAAGGTTGTTGGCGATGTGGATACATGCTTGCCGTCAATGATGACTGAACTGAATATTAAATTGACCAAGGAAGAACAGCGAATGAATGTGCGACCACTAATCGCCCTGATTTGTCGTCGTTTTTTCGGCGACTTTAACTGTATTTATTTGCATAATATGATCAATTTATTGTTTTTACTTCATAGTTGTAAATCTGGGATTTTTTTTGGGTTTTTGAATTCTTATAATAGTACATTGCTAATTAGCAGCAGTTGCTTATATTATCAGACAATATTATGCAGAATTTCAGCCTTTGTCGATCTCGTCACACAAAATATCAAATCACCATCAGATAATGCGTCCACAAAAGTGGAACATACTTATTTGGGACCTATGGACAGCAAGCTGGCTCAAGCACTTATGAAATGTGATGCTGATGTAAGAACTAATCAAAATGAATTTTTAGTTTAAAGAGATCAATAGATATTCAGTTTTGCAAGAAAATAACTAAGAATCTATCAGAAGACGGAAATTGTTTTAGGGTCCTCTCATGGTTCATACGACAAAAAATTACGCAACAACTGATGCTACATCATTTCACGTTTTCGGCCGAGTTATCAGTGGAACATTACACGCTGGGCAAGATGTATTCTTTGTTTCTTCAATCTTAGGCCTTTAAGTTTCCATCAAAACTGGTTATAAATGCTGTGAGTATTCATCTTGGAAGTTGGACTTCCAGTTTTGAAAGAACAAAAAAGGTTTGAATGTTTTACAGGTTCGAATTCTTGGTGAGAATTATAGTATTCAAGATGAAGAAGATTGTAGAATCATGACTGTGGGTCGCTTGTGGATTAGTGTTGCAAGGTTTCTTTATTTTGTTGATTTTTTGATGTTTTAATGTTTCAATAAAAATTTTAGTCTATTTTAATTTTTGCTTTTGTACTTTTTGCCTTTACAGATATTCAATGGAAGTATCTCGTGTTCCAGCTGGAAATTGGGTACTGATTGAAGGGATTGATCAGCCAATTGTGAAAACATCAACCATAATGCAAGTTGAATATGACGAAGATGTAAGCTGAAATTCTGAAGCATTTCGAAACATCATTTAAATATCACCTAAATGCATAATTTAATTTTAGATTGATTTCTGAATTTTTTACAGGTTTATATATTCCGCCCTTTGAAATTTAATACAAAATCGGTTGTCAAGCTCGCGGTGGAACCCATTAATCCTTCAGAGCTTCCGAAAATGCTCGATGGTTTGCGTAAAGTATATTTTCAGTTGTTACAAGATTTTTTTTGTTATTAAGATTGACAAATAGTTTTTCTTCTCTGTTGCGACATGCGATTTTTCTTTCTTCTTTTTCAATAATTCCTTACACTCAAAGCCTATCAATTCTCTTTAGGTCAACAAATCATATCCACTACTGACAACTCGCGTTGAAGAGTCTGGAGAGCATGTCATGCTGGGTACCGGAGAACTTTATATGGATTGCGTGATGCATGATATGCGGAAGGTTCATATTATCAGTTTGTTTTTTAAGCGAAAACCAAAAAATTTTTATTTCATCAAAATTATCTCGAAGAACTTCTTGCTGATTGCTTTCATTACAGTAGTATATTAAACAGTCTAAACAGTACAGTAATACGTGATATTGCTTTGTTATGTCCGACTTATGCCTCTAAATTTAGTTAAATTTAGGTATTTTCGGAAATTGATATCAAAGTAGCCGATCCTGTTGTTTCATTCTGTGAAACTGTGGTTGAAACATCGTCACTGAAGTGTTTCGCCGAAACGCCTAATAAAAAGTTTGTACAAATTACAAATTTTTAAAAGTAGTTCCTTATTATGGTTTTAATTTTCATCGCTTTAAAAAAAAAATTTCAGATCTCCAAAAAATTTTCGTTTTTGCAGAAATAAATTAACGATGATAGCCGAACCATTGGAAAAAGGTCTTGCTGAAGACATCGAAAACGAAGCAGTCCAAATTGGATGGAATAGAAAACGTCTGGGTGAATTTTTCCAAACGAAGTATGATTGGGATTTGTTAGCAGCACGAAGTATTTGGGCTTTCGGCCCAGATACTACTGGACCAAATGTACTTCTCGATGATACTCTGCCTTCTGAAGTTGATAAACAATTATTGGGAACAGTTCGCGAATCGCTAGTACAAGGTTTTCAGTGGGCTACACGTGAGGGACCACTTTGCGAAGAACGTTAGAGTTGTCTTCTTTTTATGCGATTTTGATGATTTTTTGATAAATTATTCTTCAAAATACTGAAAGTATTCATTTTTATCAGATTTCAGCAATACGTAATGTTAAATTCAAAATGTTGGATGCAGTGATTGCGAGTGAACCGTTATACCGTGGCGGTGGCCAGATCATTCCGACAGCGCGTCGATGCGCCTACTCTGCCTTCTTGGTATTTATTAATTTTGCACATCATGATACTTTAAAATGAAGATTTTTGAGTTTGATATATCGTCTCTGAATAATTGGAAAAAATTAATTTGAGAAAGATTATAGTTATGTGAAAGAAATTAAAGAATTTATGTATAAAGGTAAAATATTTTCATCTTATGAATATTTGAGTAAAGATTGGATTTGTCTCATCATGAATTTGATTAAGATGGCTACTCCTCGTTTAATGGAACCTTATTATTTTGTGGAAGTAACAGCACCAGCAGATTGTGTTAGTTCGGTGTATACAGTATTGGCAAAACGAAGGGGTCACGTGACCACTGATGCACCTATTCCTGGATCACCACTTTATACAATCAAAGCTTATATACCTGTTATCGATTCATTTGGTTTTGAAACTGATTTGAGAACTCATACGCAGGGGCAGGCGTTTTGTTTAGCTGTTTTCAGTCATTGGCAGGTACGAATTCAGTTTTTTAAATATCATGTTCCGGAGTTGCAAATATGACTGTTTTATGTTCATTCCTTTTGTATTTTGAGAAAACAGTTAATGTATGTTACAGTTTTTTTGTAATTTTGCAGATAGTACCAGGCGATCCGTTAGATAAAAGTATCGTGATAAGGCCTCTGGAACTGCAACCTGCGCCCCATTTAGCTCGTGAATTCATGATAAAGACAAGGCGTCGAAAAGGTCTTAGCGAGGATGTTTCAGTAAACAAATTCTTTGACGATCCAATGCTTCTGGAATTGGCGAAACAACAGGATGTTTTCAGTTATACCAATTTTTAATATTATTTTTTTTTTTGTGAGCATGATCTCGTTCTTGTTTTCTCTTTTTTAAATTCAGCTAAATCTGAAAACTTCTAATTGAAGTTCGAGGAAAATGTTTTTTTGTTGTTGAGAAGGAATTTGGAGACAATGTCTAGGTAGACCGAAGGTTCCGATCATAGTGTCAGAAGATCCATTGGATGAAAATATCGTATTCATTTGCTGTTGTTTTGTTGGAGCTGTCATTTAAGCAGTATAAAACTTATAAAATCACAGGATTTTTATGTTTTGCAGAAGTTGCATAACTGTAAGACTTATTCATCACGAAACATTCCTTTTTCATTGATCATCTAATCAATTAGTAAGCCATGTTTCGATCGTCCAGAAAATTGTTTCTTGCACATTTTTGGTTTATCTCTATTCCAAAATAAGTTATATTACATCTTTCTGAAATTAATTGAGCTAAAGAAATTATTTTGAACACTTAAAAATGTTGAAACGGTTTGGAAATATAGAAGTTTTCAAATATTAGTAAATTAATGCTTAAGAAAATTCGGAATAAACGTCTTTTTTTAATTTTATGATTTTAGATGAGTTAGTTTCAAGTTTTGTAGTGGGAGATTATTGATGATTTCAATTAAAATTTAATTTTTATAAAGTTTAAAGTCTCACCTTTATTCTATCTATGTCCTTATCTACAGTTATCCTTGTGGGCCAGTTGCATTTGGCTTCATGTTCTTCGCGCAATCGTTTATGCTTTACGCTCGATTCTGGTCGTCGGCGAGATGACATTCGTCGCATAATATATGCTAAAATTTTATTTAGAAATGAGATTGAAATAGATTTAAATATGTTAAGTTGAGGGCGTCAGTTAATGGGCAGGAAATCAAATCGGTTTCTTTCTTTCCTAATTACTCGCAGTATTTTAGGTTTTAGGGAAAAATTTTTTCACAGTTCGGATTAGTTATTATCTTTCTTGTCAACGAGATTTCTCAGACAAGCTTTTTTGATTTAGTTACGAATAAACACTAACATAGTCGACGAACAATATCTTCCATGCTTTGGTGAGGCTCTTTTTCCTTGGCCCATTGTTGAAGTTCTCCTTTAGCGAGCAAGAGAAATGTAATCACAGCAGTAAGATCAATAGCAGCTGCTATCAGAAATGATATTCTCCAACCTGCTTCGGTACCCTAAATTAATTTTTTCGATTTATTGTTAGAAAGTTGGGCATTTTTTTTTCTGAACAGTTTAGAATTTGCTATTTGCTTGATATCCAAACTATCTAACAAAATCAATTATTCGATTTTCACGAGTGCTAATAAGCAATCCTGATGACTTTCTTGAAGACTACTAAACTGTAAAATTTCCCAATCATTGTTTTGTTGTCTTCCAAAATTACTGTAAGTTTGAAATTGACCAGTGCGAGATGTATCTTTGAAGAGCGAGTGATAAAATCATACTTGATGTTTATCAAGTATGATTTTATGTGTTTATCAAGTATGATTTGATAAATCATACTAGGGATATGTTCTTAATGAAGGTAACATGAAAGACATGTTGTGGATTGATGCAATTTCACCAGTTATGTGAAGTGATCACTTGAAAAAACTATACCTGTGCAGCGACGAGATGTTCCAAAATGAAACCACTAGCACCGGCTAAAGCGCTAATACCGTTCGAGAAACCCATCAGAATGGGAGCATACCGGGGTGCTATATCAAAATGATTTACGTTGAATCCTAAAATTAAAATTCGAAAATTAGAGGAAGAAACAATCATTTAAGATTTCAATGATGTTGCTATGCTCAAATAAAATTTTCTCATAATATATACCTGCGATACCAAAGCCACTACATCCTGCTGCAAATATTAATGTGGTAACTGCAATAGAAGGTTCACTGATAAGAGATAAACAGCAGAGAAATATTGCTTCACCACCGAAACCTACAAATGAAGCTTTCTTTTTTAAAGTGATGAATATGTCACCAGTGGGGTTTTTGACACCAGAAAATCATCTGCAATAACTTTTATCTTAGCTAAATTAGCAGTTTTACAAGTGGCGGATTATATACCCCGTACACGCTGATTTGAAATACTGGAAATTAGAATTTTAGCTCATTAGTTCAAAAAATGCTCAAATGGACTCGAATATTTGAAAAGTCAGGTGCAAATTTTAAAATCAAAAACCAACCCAGTGTGTTGAAAAGTTTGCGAACCGTTTGGGTTGACATTTTGCCGGTAGAGCGGAGATAGTCGGCCATTTGACCTGAAGCCAGCACAACTACCGACATGAGAGCATGCGGTAACGATGAGATCAAGCCACCCTCAAATTGAAAAATAGTGAAAATTTGACTGATTCATTTTTAAAGCTAAGAAAGCGCTATGATTGTTCAATGGAAAAAAGTAAAGGAACTTACACTTTGTATTTCGAGGTTTAGCACATCCTTCATGTAAGTTAACTGATTGCCTAGTAAGAGGAAAAAAGTCCAGGAACGGCAGAAATTACTAATAACAATTGCCCACACTGGTGGCGATAACAAAATTTCCTTCCATGGAATCGTTGTTAGCTAAAAACTTCCAATTTTTTATGCTTTGTAACAATTTTTTATGCTTTGTAAATTTTTATGCTTTGGAATTTACAAAAAAAAACTTTTGGTTATGAAATTTTTCAGAAAAATTCAGCTTGTCATAATACCGTTGCTGGTGAAGATACAACTTGTCCAACTTGTTCCATAATAAATTGTTTTTCGTCATCCGAAATCGATTTACTCTTTTCTGGTGTTGGTGCGCTAACAGAGAACCAAACTAAGAACCATAGTATTCCCGCAACTCCTATAAATTTAGATAGCTTAACATTTTATCAATATGATTTGAAATAAATTTTAAGTAGGCTTACCATAAAAATAAAACGGCGCATACCAATCGATGTACGAAACAAGATAAGCAGAAATCGGTAAGCCAATCATTACTCCTAGATATCCACCGGTAAATGTGGTTGTAGCGAGTTTGGAGCGTTCCATTGGTGGCGCCCAATGTCGCCAAACACCATGCATTGCTGGATAACTTAGTCCCTCGAAATACAAGTGTTATCTTCTAGATAAAATGAAATTTTCTTCTATGCTACCCAAAAATAAGCCAACATTGTTCAAATTTCAATTTTACAAAACTTGTTTCATAAAACACTCGATTTAATGTCCTCAAATAAACAGCCTGTCTCTCTATTTTTTCTAGGTTCGATGTGCGTGTGTAAATCGAACTTTCTATATGAAGATACTGAAAGTTCGAATTTCATGTTCTTAATTTTCTCCGCTGGAGTATCTGACCTTAGAATTTGAAAAAAGAAACACTAATTTCAAATTATTTATTAAATCAATGTATGAGTTCTGGCGAGTGAACATTCATTCATTAAAAAATGCTAATATTGCCGCCGATAGAATTCCAATAGATTGTTTAGAATGAAATTAAATTTACCAGTGAAAGGCCTTGTAAGACTTGTATGGCAAGAACAATGAAATCAGTATGAGGATGTGCTTTAAATGCCAGTGCCAGGAATAAATTCAGAATTGCAGCAATGAGTATTGAAAATCCGAAAAATCTGCAATGATCAGTTCGATCAAATGTCATAGGCATCAAAAGCACAAGTAAATGTATAATCTACAACCAAATAAACATCAAAATGAAATGCTTACAAATTCGGCGCAAATTTGGCAGCAAGCATACCACCTGGTATTTGTGTGATTGCATACCCATAGAAAAATGCACTCTCCATAAAACCAAGTTGAGTTGGTGACCAATAAAATTGTTGTGTCTATAATTAATGCAATTAGCACAATTATTGATCTCTTCGATGCAAAATGTTTGTTATCAAATCCTAATTTCAAACAACCACAATTTCGGTTTCTTTTTGCTTTATCGTCACTCTTCATCTAACAAATGATTTCTTTTCTCAAAATGATATTTAGCTAAATTTTTTTTACTATTTTTTTTTGTCAACTTGTTAAGCATCTTTTCCCTGCATTAATATAATACCTCTTTCTCAACATCTTTTTGAAATAGTAGTATTGGATGACCTACAGAGATATTATTTGCCTATTTCTCAACCACTAAGCTTAATTCATTTGGACTGAGTAAAAATTTTTGCAGAAAATATCTCATCGTTAGGTTTATTTTGCACATGTATTTATTTTGTGCACTAATCTTCAATCTATTAGTTTATTAGCTTGATCTATTAGCTTCATTCGTCATATCCGATACTTTTACATCATTCATCCTATATTCAACGATTTCAGTGCCAGTACTGCGCACATTTGTCTGTCCCAAATTTCATTAATATATCTCTTTCAAGGACAGCTCCGCCATGTCTATTTGATATGAAACAATAAATCTCTTTGAAGCATTCCTTGTCCAAAATTTTTCTGGGAAAGTTTACTGTAGTGACAATATCACTTTACATTCCAGTTATGTCCAGAGGAGATTAAATTTTTTTCTCTTGCATTTTCTTATTAGCACTTGATCTTTCGACTTTTATGAATTTCAACAATTCTTTTTTTTTGTCTTCTTTAACGGTAATGCCAGGTAACAGTAGAATATTGTTCATTAAGCATATTGGTTATTATACAAGAAGTTACACTCGCATACTCTTTTATCCTTTCTTGTATAGCCATATTATTTTCCAGAACATCATTTCGAAGGTATTTTAAATTTGTCTCCTTACCGCTATTTGACATCACAGTTAATTCTGATATAGCTACTGTCCTGCTATGCTGGTTGGATTTGCTTCACAAATTTTAATCCAATTCCATCATTTCACACATTTTTATTTTGACCATTCGAAATTTGTAAAATTGTCGTTAATTTATTCGATACACTTTTGTCGAATTCATTCAGATTCCTTATATTTTCCACGACTTTTTTTATCAATGTTTGTCATAAGTACAGCTGAATTTATGTCAAATTTGATATTTATTTCCAAAAGCTTTGTGATCACCGATCAAGCCTTTCACTTTAGACACATGAATCAGCATAACTTCTTTCTTCCTTCTCTTGGCTATCCAATTTTGCTATTAATTTTCTTTGTTTTCATTTATTAGTGATCTATTAGTGGTACTTCTTCACATCTGGCGGTTTTGTCTGCTTCCCTTTCTATTTAATTGCTTCTTTGATTTTTTACCTGCCACATCCTGCATTACCGAATCGCTGTAGAAGTTATCCGGTCCTTCATCCTTTACATCCTGGTCTTCTATTAATTCTTGTCTTTCTTCATTTCAATGTTAATTCTTTCACTTTTTCCACTTTCTCTATGATCGGATTGGTATTTGAGCTGTTCCAGTATTACATCACTGAACATTGTGATGACATGATGAATCTCTTCTATGTTGTTCTTTCAGAGGATGAGCTAATTCGAGATATTGCATATCCAGCTATTGCAAATCCAAAACTTCGATGACTTTGAATTTTTTCTCCCATTATTTTTTTAAAATTATCGAGTAGAATAGGATAAAATATGGAAGGTATAGAAAATTCTCTATCTATCCTCTTACATTATTATGCGACGACTTGTTGCTAAGAATAGTATTCGGTTGATTTCTACTGAAATATTGTTCGATTTCTTTCTCATAATCACCTGAGACATTTACTCATTATTACTATTATTATTATCATTAATAGCTATTCCTATACTTATTCTTATTTCGTTATTATTACTATCATTGTTACTATTATTGTTATTATTAGAGTTTATTCTTATATATACATGATTATTGCCAAATGGATCGGTGAAATTGTTGATCATTCGTCCTTTTGCAGCGCCAAAATTACAACGAATTCCGAAAGCTATAATAAAACCGAAATTTGCTAATATTGCAATCTGCCAACGTTTCTTCTTCAGGAAAAATACCTGCTGCAAAGAATGTAAATTATGGAATGGATGAGAAGTGTGACATTTTAATGTCCTTTCAGAAATGAATACAAAACTGCTACTTGTTTTTATTGAAATCACAAGAAATTTCGAACCGAATTTTCAGAAATGCTGTGAAGTTGCTCGATGTTCTTCGTTTTTCGTCTTGTTAAGACGCTGCAATACTGGATTTATATTAGTCAAAAAGTGAATTTAATTCAGTTTACATTAAAGTTACAATTTCGTGCATTCTCGAATAATTTTATGTCCTGACCTTTTTGCTTTTTCGACCATTGTTTTATTTTGTTTAAATGGCCAGTGCAAAGATTTGGACTGCGGTGATGATAAATCGGCTTTTGTTTCATCCTGCAAGCTTCATGAAAATTGTTTTTGAGATTTCACGATTTGTAAATGAAAGAAAGCTTTAACTTCAGTTAAATACTATGTTTTTTTTTTATTTCTTTTTTCTCTAGGCTCAATAATAAGAAACTTACGGAATTCGGATGCGGCACTTTGTCGGTTGAAAAATAAGACATTGCTGTAGGGCTGTACTCTTTTTTATCGCATAAAAAAAAATCTGCAAATTTGGGTCATTTGACCAATTGATAGATTTATAAATGAAAGTTCCGATGCAAGGATCATTTGAATGATTGAAGTGAATCTGATTCAAAAAATTTCTCTTTGGTTAGCCACAACAAGATAAGAAATCTTTGTATCAAACTTGTTTGAAATACAAATACAAGAAACAACCGCGTATACCTAGACGAGCAAGCTTTATTAGATGAGAATACGATGTTTTTCTTAAATTACAGACGAATAAAAGATTAAATTTAGTGCGAAAATTTGAAGAAATCACCACAACAAGACTTGAAAATTAAGACATTTTTAATAAGTATCGAATTCTTCTAGTCGAATTACGGTTTAGAAAGAATCATTACAAACAAAGTTCGTTGCCTCATATCACTGCTTCATATTTGGTGAAGCTGGAGTAGGAAAGGATAGTGGGAGGATTAATTTCTCTTAAATAACTCGGTAATTATGCTGGAACAACATGTCGTCCAATTGCTATTACTGACTAAGTCATCAGTTAAAAACTTTGCTGTGTTTAAGAATTGCTTTCCATTTTTAGAATTCTTCGTAGAATCTGACAATTGAAAGCATTCTTCGTTCATTCTATTTAATACTAATTTTGGATCTGAAGAAGATGCAAAAAAAAAATAATGTTACATTTCTCTATTATCAATTTTCTTGCTCATAATTATTGCCTTATTATTCATCATTGAGTATTTGTGGAATACATTCCTCTCATTCAAGCATAACACACATTTCCTGATGCTTTGATCGAGGATGTTCGAAGCCAGATATGAATCATGTACAAATTTCATGAAGAAAAGAAGAAAATTTGAAAATTTTAAATTCAAGTTAAGCTCATTAGGTTCTTATCAGTATAATGGGTTAAGCTCATTAGGTTCTCATCAGTATAATGAGTTAAGCTCATTATAACCGTTGCAATACAGATATCATACAGCGGTTTTAAAAAAGAAGCAAGACAGATGCTGGGGATCTACGGAAACAATAAAGAACTAAAATGAGACAAAATGGTAAATTTGAATTCTGAGATAATGGCAAAACTTTGAGATGGTAATAAACATTTCTGTTTTAGGTTACTTCTCAGATATTTTCTTCCCTTTTCATAAATATTTTTGGCAACATTACCCAATTCCATGAATCAGAAGAACAGCATTAACTCTCAAGAAAGATCAATATATTAAGTAAAGATATCATATACGCACATCAATATAGATATTATTTGACATTTTGAAATGGAAAAATTTCTTCCATTTTATATTATAGTAAATTAACTGAGAATAATGAAGAGATGAAGAAAAAAGAGAGAAAGGGACAGAGAAGGCGGAGAAGTGTGGGAAGAGTGGGAAACGGAAACTGCTGTCGTTTGACTGTTTTTCAAAAAAATGAAAAAAATTCGGGTTGAAACTATAGATTTGTACTCGACCGATTACAGAGATAGCTATCTTCTGCGTTTGAGTTATTCTTCTTTTTCAATATTTTTCATTCCTGTCGAAACTGGTTTCTGTTACATCCCGAAAATTTTGCTTGAGGTTAAAAGTTGTAAATTGAAGTTTTAGATGGTGAAGGTCATCGATTAAAGTGCGAGGAATGCGAAGTGAAAAAGTTGAAATACAACGACAAACTTTCAGAAGCAAAGTTTTCTAGATTTATTGCATAGCTGCCCTTTATTTCTAATTTTCGGTGTATAAGAAATCATTTGCAAGAAGAGAGAAACAGAATCCCTCAAATGATATATGTTGGGAAAAAATTATTTCACATGTAAATTTCGATAAATATCACCTACATTTTTCATATGATATAAGTGCAGATAACCTCTTAGTCATGATATGATTAAGGGGGTAACAAAGATTGACTTTGAAATAGACTTATTATATTTGTAATTTTATTGTTAATGAAGCTATCGATGATTCTAAAAGAGATATTAAACTTTAAAATATTCTGGAATACTTTTGCTATGCAAATAGATTGTTGTAAAGAGTTGTCACTCTCGGTTGTTGGTGTTATTTTCAGATGAATACATTGATAGCCGAAAGCATTGTACCAACCTTCGTTTTATACTAATGCAGTTGGTGTTATTTTCAGATGAATACACTGATAGCCGAAAGCATTGTCAAAACAATGTCGTACAACTGTTGAACATAGACACCAATTATGAGAAGCATGCAGTGATATTACGGAAGTTTCATCTTGTTCATTTTTGAAGTATAAAATTAAGGAATTTCGACAAATAATTTCGTCATGCTGTCTCCTTCAAAACTGGTATAGTATGTGTGTGCGTTTCCTTTTTACTTCTCCTATATAGTTAGTGAGTCCACTGATTTACACTGCTCATTTAACCTAAATCTTTCTATTTTTTTTCACATATGAACAACATTTCAGCGATTCCATTGATTAATGAGGCGGAGATTAAACGCAGTTTGACATGCCGTACTTAAATAGCTATCTTCAAGCAGCGCAACGTCGAATGATGAAAGAAATGCTAGAAAACTTTTCAACAGGGAGCATCAATTGAGCATGTCACTATTCCATACCACTCTTCACATAGTTTAATTATCATTTGTTGGAGATTTCCGCAACTTTTACGAAGTACCTAAATAGGTTAAAAAACAGTTGATGATCTGATTTCCTGGTTTATATTTTTGCATGAAAGTAAAGTACAACTGTTAATACACACTTTGATCCAATTTTGAAAAGCTTTCCTGAAATGATCAATCATTTTCTATTCAGTTAAAAGTCCATTTATTTCGTACGAGTATTATACGAGTTATACAAAAAGACATTAAATTTCTGCAAGAAAAGAAATATGAAACAAACAAGAATTAAAAGTTCAAAAATACACAATTAACAAAATTCATTAGCTAATCGTTTTGTCTTGACAACTGGAAAAGTTTGCAGGAAACAAACCTGAAACAATTCCAATTCTGCTTAGAACCAAATATTTTCAAATTTTTCATTTTTGTTAACTATGTTTTTAAATGTGCATATAAAGAATCAGTTACAACGTATATCATCTTTCATATTTTCTCAGTCCCTTTTCATTTCCTTGTCCTGTTTCGCAAACCGTTTCCAGTTCTTCCGTCTTCTCAATTAAAAACTATCGTTCGTTTTATCTCTTCAAACTTCCTAACTTTCCCCTTACTGTTTTTCGAACGTTTCTTAATTATGGAAATATAATTTAAAAGAAGTTAAAAGCAGTAAATATTGCATAGGATCAAGACATATTGCAAACTATTTGCTTTAATTGCTATTGTTTTTATTGTAAATCAAAACTCGGAACAATTAATAAATTTCCAAGTTCCTTTTACTTTGATGCAAGAAACGTTGATTGATGACAGTCATATCAGTTCCTTTATTACGATAATATGAAATCTCAAAATCATTTAATAAATTAAACATATTAGGAAGGTTAATTTTAATACTTTACTTTTTTGTTAAATCATATTTCTGGTTTTCCCCATCATTTATTATCAAATTAATTAGTTATTTGTATTGTTTTTTAAGCTCGTAAATAGTCTTTCTGAAAAGAAAATCGTCAAATAATGTAGTTTCTTTTCCAATTTACTTCTTTTTCTTCTAATAAGTAAAGCTACTTACAACATGATACTTTAATATGGTGAATTATTGGATTAGAAGTAAGGTTATTAATGATACCGAAAATTCTTCAACAATTCACCTGAACATTTGTTATCTGTTCTATAAACATCGCTGTGTAAATTCATAACTCGGACATTTTTCAACGACTATCTTTGCATCAAATAGGTTTACTTAATCGAATAGTTGTAATCCAATTGTCGGTCATTATGTGTTGCTCATATTTTATCTGAAACTGCTAAACTGAAAACATTTTTGTTCTAGAAATGACTAAATCACTTCAAAAAATTCCGTCAGCTAGAAATTCCGACGTTTATAACGGATCATAAGTATGTGCATTTAAAAGATAATGAACTGAGTATTTTTTTTCTTAAAATAGATTTTAAAATCATATTTTTTGCATAATCAACTTTTACTGGATTTTACTGGAAGTTACATAGTTTCACGATTTTCACAACAGTTAAGTAATGATATTTGCCTTAAAGTTGTAACTAAAAATAAATTTGCATATTATCGAAAACTTTTGGTCAGAATTTTGATCTTTTCGTGAAAATTTAAAATCATTTCATTCGTTCACTCAAGAAAGACTATTCTTACTTTATCTGAACTGTCGAGTACGTTATTTGATACATAAAAAAAACATCAACGATGGATATTGAATTTTAAATAGATCGATGATATTGTCTTTTTATGATGCTTCGTGATTGAAAATTTATTCTATTGTATTTTCCAGGAAATTTCAATGGAATGGTTCATTTCAGATTTTTGCGAAATAGCGAAATTTGCCTTTGTAAACGGTGCTTCTATAAAAAATCACTTCAATAATCATGTTAATAATCATACATAATTTGCAATATCTTTGGCTCATGATGCAGATATATTTGTGGGTTGTCAATTTTCGCTCGCTAATAGATTTTATAACAATTTATGTTCCAATACATTTTACAATTTATTTACATTTTGCTTTATCGCTTTACGTTCCATTACGTTTCAACATTCTGAATCTTAATAAGCATAATCAGTGTTGATATAATGAAGTGGTTGAAAGCCTAGTATGAGATGACAATACGAATTCATTCTTTTCAGGTGGCTGGAACTTGAATTGATATTTGCTTCGAAATGTTTCAAAAGGACTGATTTAAAAAAGTTTTGAATTTGTGGATGAGGAAATCATTGATAAAATCAGTAATAAAATGTTAATTACAGCGACAATTTTAAAGAATCAGCTATGTTGCATAGTTTTATTTTATGACATAAGTTAGCAGAACAAGCAGAATTTTTCTGCCTTCCAAATTAGCATACGAACAAGCGTGTAATAGTGTTGTGCTAGTTTATTTCAATTATATTCTACTATCAATAGGTTGAAAATTTTTAAATTTATGGCTTTAAAAAAAAAAAAAAAACTAGTCTTAAACTTTCAAATTTTAAAATATCACTTTCTATAATTGATTTCCAAATTGCTTGAAAGAAATAATCATTTAAACAACGTAAATTGTAAATATAACTGTTGCCAACTATATTAGATAGATTTAATTTTCTCTTTGAATACCTTTTTTAATTTCATCAATTGTAGTTTTCATTTCATTTGCAAGTATGAAACATTTTAGCTTCATGAATCATTAGATCTTGAATGATCTAATAGGCTGCTTGAGATTTGTAGTTCCATGTAGTTTGTATTCATCCAAAACAATGAATTAATGAATCTAATGTTTATTCCATTGTATTCATGCTTTGTTTATTCATTTATATGATCAATTGTAATTTTCTCATTGTTTAATTTGTTATTTGACATATATTCTCAAATAATGCATTTTTATTGTGTATTTATTTGCACATTCCATCGCTTATTAATTGGAATAAGGACATGTTATCAAAAAGAAAGATCCTTTTATTTCAATTTTTTTTTTCAGAAAAATCGTAAGACAATGATTGCAATTCTCAATGTTAGCAGTAAACTTGGCCGAGGAACTACTTAAACTTGAAGTATAGTTGTGGCTCAAAGAGTTTTAGAGTTTTAGAAAAGAGATTTGAGCCTTAAATTCAATCAGAGAACGCTTTCAAGAGTTCGTTGAATCCTAAAGAAATTCTACGCTGCGGAAAAAATAAACTTTTTTTCATTGGCAAAATGCGTTAATTGTGACTGTTTCTCTTTTAATTAAAAACATATATTTAGGCTTACCTACAAAATACTTTTCAAGTGACGAAAGATTTCTCTTATTGATAGGAAGACCGATACGCATTTGTTATTTATCCATGCTAAACTGAATACATTTGATAACAATCAAGCAAAACTACGGGAACTTTTGATTTTATCCATGCTACACTGAATGCATTTGATAACAATCAAGGAAAACTATGGGAACTTTTGATTATTTGTTCCAACAAATTGCACTATTCATTCATTCTACTTGTTTATGTGGCTTGCAACGACATACATTCAATTAATCATTTGAGATCTTTGTCGGTTGATATATGTTAATGTCCCAACTGTGAGTTCTGCGATTCTCAGGCCCCCCCTCATAGAGCCATCTGATATAGGAGGATTATTAATTGAAGGATCACAGATGCTTCGTCATTAACTTGCAAGAAGTCAAGTCATTTGACCAGTAGCTATTGGATAAATCCATACTATACTCTTTTCTATGATATTTATGTAAATTAGAGAAGATGGAAGTTCGGAAAAAATTTGATGCAAGCAATTTTGGCATATTTCATTGAAAAAAGGGCGCATACTTTTTCTTACCATACCGTCATCATTTTTGAATCTCTGACAAAATCAAAAAAATAATTTCGTTTAAAACTGTTCTGCTTCCGACAACATCTATAATTTCGACTGAATCCTGCATTTCAATAAAAATATATTGCTAATAGATGCATGAAATCTTCAACACTTGAAGTTTTGGATATGTGATTTTAATAGGAGTTAGAAATAAAAATTTTCATAATTTATGATGCATAATAGTTCCCTATATGATAGTGGAAAAGAAAGGATTGAATTGTGATAATGGCGGAGTTCGTTAATTATGTGGTTGATATCTACAAAAAGAGTAAAAAAGCGAAAGCAATAATTATTGCATCTATGGCAATTATTATTCGTGTTAAAACAACACAATCTCTGGTCATCATTACTCGTTTGTTGTTATCTTTTGAATGACTTCTTGTTGAGAATCCGTTAGAATATTTTGCATTTTGAATATATTTTTCCTCGGTCTCAGATCCTAAATGGATTGTTAAAAGAGATGTTGTTTTTTATTTTATGCATTCTTCCCCGATAGCAAGGGAAATTTCCTTAAATTTCAGCGGATATGCTTATTCATTTTTGACAATATTTAATTAACATAACGGATCCGTTATGAATCATTATGTATTCAATTTATTGATTATATGATTCTAATCATTAAAGAGACAATAATTGTAATCTTGAATAGCACTAAGCTAATACTAAGCTGATATGCTGATTATTAGTGTAATGAATATATAATGATTAATGATGATTCAGTAATATGAAAAGTCGAAAAAAACTCGATTCGTCCGGTTCAATTTGAAATATGATCTTTTCCTTGTTGCATGTAGCTAGCAGGAGGGAACTAGTAGTAGCATTTCAATTAAATCTTGATTAATTAATCACTCGCATTAATTGATATGGTAGTCTGACAAGTAACTACTGATTAAAATAAAAGATGTCAGCGCCTACAAATGTCTTTTAGATGATCTGTAGTTTATGGAATTATAATTGGTTGTTTAACCGTTCAACAAAATTTATTTTACTACACTTCGGTTATATCATACAATGATTTTTTTTTTTAAAAATGAGAATGAAGTAGCAAAAAATTTCAAATATGTGTTAATTAACCTGATACAGCAGTGTAGGACAGTTTTTTCTTGAGAAAAATGATTATCTTGAAAGTTTAAAGAAGTGTAAATAATCGACATGGAGTCTACTACAATGTTTTTCGAGAACAATAAAGAACATTAGCAAAAGTGGTCGAGTCGAATAGAAAAAGCTCTTTCAAAAATTTCACAAATTTTTCATCGCCTTAACAACAATTTTTTGACTTCAATTGATAGCACCAAACTAATTTTTTTTAAAGTTTGAATTAAAAGCGATCCTACCCTATTTACAGTTCAGACTATTTTTTTACAGATCATTTTAATGACTAACATAAATTTCAACAATGCAAAGAAATTATTTTTTGAAACTCATCAAATGCTTTTTAGAAAGCTTTATTTTTCAATAAGCAGTATTTCAAAATTTCGCTATTTATGATTAAGAATTTTCCCATCAATTTTAAATGTAATTAGCTGAGCTCAATATTTTTAGCATGCATGGAAAATTCCATTACAACAATCTTATAAAGTTATTCATATAGCAACAATTCCCATGGTCATTTAAGTTTACGTCTTTGCATTAATTACAGTAAGACTTGTTATATGTATAGTTGGTTCAAAGTTATTAACCAATGATAAACTACCATTCGTGATTCCATCCATAACTTCGGTCTCAGGCTGCAGTGTTGTTTTCAATCATGTTTTTTGAAATGGCTCAATTCAATTGCCAGTTAATTATATTATTTTCAGTTGTAAGTGTAATAAATACAACGCTTAAATAATGGAAAAGAGGAGGATATTTCTGATAACTACATTTGTCATCTATATAATTGAAGGCTTAATAATTATTATTTGCAACGGTATGGTTCAATTAGCACTCATCAAACATCGAGATCTCAGAAAACAATACATCATTTTGTTTGCTCAGGTAATTCAATAAGATGACATCTGATCATCCGATGTCCAACAACATTAATTAATTGCTTATTATTTGTTGATTTGTTTTTGCTATTGTTTTTTAATTTTATATTTTCGTTCATAGATTTTCGTTGATTCAATGCTGGGGTTTGGGTTTTGTATAGCTGGAATTGGGCGGCTAATTTTAATGGTAGTTGGATACTTCCGGACAACCAGGCGATCTTGCTTGCTGATGCCATGGTCTACAATAATTACATGGTATGTTCTGGTGCTTAATCTTCGATTTGTTTATCGTTTCATGCAGATTTCCATTAGCCATTCCGCATTTGTTGATCAGCATACTAATAAATTTATAAATAGTACGAAATTCAGGTCACAGTTATTATCCGCTATATCGACACTTATGGTAAGTACGGATCGCATCGTTTCACTTAGTTCTCCAGTGTGGTATTTCAAGAAGAATTATTCATACCAAATCAAGCAGGCTGGTATATCACTTGTGAAACATAAAAAAATGAAACATAAAAAACGTGAAAAACGTAAAACAATAAAAAACATAAAAAATTCCAGTTTCTGGAATAAGTTTTGAAGCATTCTTTTTTGAAAACCTTGTAATTTATTGATTTCTGTAAATTGAAATCTACCTAAAGTTTCAACTAACGATCAATACTAGCGATTAGCAATTATAAATCTATTTCAAAACATTTTCTGTCTCAAATCCTAATGTTTGAATTCCAGGTCGAAAGTGCTTTTTTTTTCAGATCATTTTTTATTTTGGTTCAGCATCGTTATTCATCTTTGTTGCGTGGTTTTTTTCCTTTAAAGATACTGAGTCCGGGTTGAATAGTTTTTGTTGGTAAGTACTTATTAGGTTACAGATAATTCAGTAACTGGACCACTTCAACTCCTTATTGTTTTCCGTATTCAGGTCAGGTGATGTTCTGCAGCCATTTTTTGCGGATTTGTATGCTTTCATGTTGATCATTTCCACATCTTTAAGCGTTATTTTCTACGTTGTTGTGTATATCCTGAGCAGAAAACATCTTCGACGAATAAAAAGCAACCAAACGGTATGTTTAGATTTGCCGTTCTTCTGAATAATTTAACTATTTATTTGCTTCTTAGCAGCTTCTTCCATTTCAGAAATTCAATTTCGAATTTCAAGTTGTATTGAACAAACCGCATTAAAATAATAGTCCTAAAAGATTTATTTGAATATTTCAAGTAGATCATTTTTAAGATACTTTTAAAGCCATGTAAGCAGTAACTGAGAAAATTTAAAAAGTTGGAATTTGAAGTTTCTATAAACTCCAGATACTTGACACGTTATGAGGATAACAAATTCGGTAAAATACAATTTTGGTTCAAATGCTCAACAGATCCAAAATATTGATATTAATAACCTAATAGATTAAATGGAACAGACAACTAATATTATTAGATTCATCATTCGTCAACAGTTTTGAGTAATCTAATACTGCAGTACCGTATATTTTAGGAAGCAACGTTAGAGTTATTTGAAGCACGCCAACGTAAGCTTACTATTACAATGGGCATTTCCTGTGTATTTACTTTAATCTTCTACGTCATACCATTGTGCTTCAAAATGTTGATATATGATAATGATAACGATCCAACAACCTACTACCCCGAACCGATACGTGTAGCGGTATCAATTAGCTGTAATTTGAATCCGTTAACAAATATAGTTGCAATCATGATAAAACAGAACGATATTGCTTCTCGTGTGAGGCAGTTATTTCCGGAATGCATCCAAAAAAGTTTTCGTAAGTGCAAACAAATGATAGTTTGCTTGGTAAATGTTGTTTTTCATCTAGAAAAGAACTAAATTATTAACCATGCTGAACACATGGATTTTAAATTACTTTTCGTTCCTCCAATAATTTTAATTTCGACATTTAGGACAGTGTTAAACTGCCATTCCGAAATAAATGTTTTATTTGATAAAAATTAACAAGAAGTATTTTGCTCTGGCAACGCTATTATTGTTATTAAAAAACTCCAAAAAGCCTTTTATCTTGTTTTTTGAGAATTGTACAAAAAATAAACAATGATTTTGTTAAGTACATAAATAATAATCAAAAGTTTTGCGTTTTCACATACATCACTGTAAAAGGATGAAGCGAATTGTTACTGTCAATTAGCAAATGTATTACTAATGACAGAAAAAGACAGAAAAAACTCATAAAGTCCATAATAATGACCGAAATAGAACAGTGATGGCATGCACTTCTTTAACTGACCCATAAAACTTTTATAGCAGCTCAACTAAATTCCATATTTAAAAGACAGGCTTTTATAACCTTTTCAATCTATCGATTATCCAATGCTGCTGTAATAGTGTGTTCATTTAAATTATATACATTCACAGAATTATGAAAATTTGAAAATTTTGAAAAAAAAAGAAAAAAATTTACTATCGATTTGATATAACTGGAAAAGTTTTACTCTTTATTGACTTTTACTCAAATGCTAAGGATTCAATAACTTCATATCATTCTCCACGTACTCCACGTAAAAGCGAACATTGTTACAACCAACTGGAGCAATTTTGTGGAATCCTGATTGATTGTCTTCAAAAACTTTTTTCGAAGACAACTTTTTTTTTTTTTGTTTTTAATAGCCTAGAGTATAACAAACATAATGGAATAAGTTTTAAAAGTCAAAAATGATATGATTTGCATATTCTTTCTATTCTCTTTTGTTTCACTGCAAAAAATGTCTATAATTAAACAAAAGTGCCCAAGATACACTAGGTACCCGGAAAGTTATGAACGAAATCACGAATTACTGACCAAATTACCAACTATTAGACTTCATCAAATCAACTACTGGCAAATGGAACATTCCAATCGATCTCTTTTCTTTTATAAAAAAACTTTCCAGTTGGTCCGTTGTCTTCCAGCGTTGCTAAATAGATAGGCGTATCGGCACCCTCTTCAATCGTAAGAGGTCCGAGATGACTGGTCATGTCGGTATTGACATATCCGGGGTGACACTGAAAAAATTTCCATTTACTTCAGTGAAGAGTTGAGAATTATTCATCTTCATTAATCCTTCTGAAAACTGCAATGACTTAGGGTGTCTCGACAACCAAATATCTAAATTACTGTTTGATATTATGGCCCAAATTATTGTCTGATTCCAAAAAAAGGAAAATTCAGAATTCACTAAAATAAAAAAAGCTAAATAAGAAAAAACTGAACAAAGAACTTGTAATTTTTTTGAAAAAAAAACTGAATGAAATCATTAATGATTACTCTAAACATTTTCCAGTAGAGTATTTACAATGAATTAAATTTCGGAAAATGAAGAAAAGGAATTACGAACCACGTTTACCAAAATATTTCGGGATTTCAGCTCTTTCGCTTGGATAAATGTGAGCGCTATCTCTGCAGCTTTTGACACTTTATATGCTGAGCTAGGAAAGCCATTTTCTTTCCGCTTATCGCCAATGCAAGCCCTGAAATAGTATCCTTAATGAGAAAGATTGCTTTCTGTACAACAGAAATATAAAAATACTGCATAAAAAAAATTCGTAAGTACCAATTAACATTGCATGAGAAAAATATTTTTTCCCAAATTGTTTTCCATATCTTTTCAAACCGCTTTCTCTTCTATTTAATTATGATAGTCTAATTCAAAACATAAAACATATTAATCAAAATCTTTACTTCATGTAGTCACGAGTAAATTTGTCGATATCAGCAACTGTTAACGAAGAACTGGTAAGTTTGCTAATAATTTCATTACTGTAACGTCCAGCAATGACACCTTCTGAGCTGCTTACATTAACAACTCTAAATAAAGAACAATACTAACATTGCTTAAATCATGCGAAAAAATGAAAAGTTCCTTTTAGTACATTAAAATTTTCATTAATTAACAGAAATTGAAAATTCACCTTCCACCATTTCGAATGAGGGGAAACAATATATTGCAGACTTGTTTAGTACCATCATAATTGATACCAATTGTCACGCGAGCTTGTTCTTCTGGTGATTCTGTTGCTGCATGCTAAAATACAACTTTATTTCAATTCTTTCATTTTTTAAAATTTTATAAATTTCTTCTTTTTAAATCAGCTATTTATATTTCTGCCAAACAAATCAAAGTAGGAAAAAATCACGATGCAAATTGTTTGTTATAATATCATATAATTCAAAATAAAAGCATAAAAAATCCTCAATTTTCAAATACCTTGAACGCAAATCCTGCATTATTAATCAATACATCTAATCCATTATGTTCTTTTTTCAAATAAGAAGCAAATCTCTCGCAGCTGTTACGATCGGTGATATCAAGTTGGTGAAAATGAATATCAGAATGACGCTTATTATTCAATTCTTTGATCAATTTGTTCAACGATTCAGTGCCTAATTTCTCATTTCTTGCTGCAAAAAATGAAAATAAAAACACTCTATTCCATATTAACCTAACTATTTAGGAAAAAAAAGAAGATTATATTGATCATTGCAATAAAATATATGTCCCTTTGTGGCATGAAGATTCATCAAAGCAATTCAATGAAGGGAAAACTAATTTGTTAATATGCTCTTACCTTTTATTTCCCTAGATAAGCCGCTATCAAGTTACAATTAATATTCATAATAATATGCAAACAATACCCGTAAGATATATGACTGCACCATGTAACATCTCAGCAAGACCTTTTACGATCCCATAACCGATACCTTTGTTCGCACCAGTGACCTGTAAAAATTATGATTAAATTGATTTATTTAGCAAACTAACTAATGTAGTATCTCAGTATTTTAAAATTTTTTTAAACTAATAAATCATAACTATCTGTTGTTCTAAATTTCATTTACATACTATCCTAAAACTGAACAATCTGCAGTGGTAATTAACAACCGAAGCTACCCAATTAGCACTATTTCAGTGTAAGGTTAAATACTGAACAGAAGATACCTATAACCGTAACATAAGAGCAGGTATAGGCCTACAACCTACAACTGTAACATAACAGCAGGTGTAGGCCGGGTAGATTTTAATAAACAGTAATCGCTCTTTCTCGTTAATGAAGTTGCTATTGGTGAAAATCTTCCCAAGATTAACATTAGCAACATTCAGTGTAATTAGCTTGTATATACCCAATCAATGATCTATATTTCCCATTGATTCAAAGAATAATAACAATATTTAAAAGGGAAAAAGATACAGACCACATATACTCTAGCCATTGAAATTCTCACACTGATCTGATTCGTGACACAAGAAACAACTATATCCAATATACAAGACACGCGAATAAATGTAACTGAAACGAAAATGGATAAGGTCCTAAGCCTAAGCCTAAGCCTAAGCCTAAGCCTAAGCCTAAGCTTAAGCCTAAGCCTAAGCCTAAGCCTTTAAAATTTACAAAGAAGTAAAAGATATATTCAAAGGGGGCTTCGATGAATATACGGGAATTCCTTTCAAATGATGAGGACTTCAACAAAT